>CAMZMU010000067.1:27123213-27412249 GCA_947311845.1 Poa pratensis
CTGGGGAGGCGGCGACTACTCCCCGTATGAGCAAGGCAGCGTGGAATACATGCATTGCAGCGATGTCACGTTTCAGTCACATAGATGAACGGCCACAACGTCGACGTCGCCTAGTCCAAAATGACCAGCTTAAAATATTTAATTTCGACGGGTTGCGACTTCATTGCATCATACATACGGTGGCTTGGCAACAGCATTTCTCTACAGAGGCCGAGAGAGCAGCAGCCCAGCAAATCGAAATGAGCACTCCCTGCCAGAGTTATTTGCACCGGTGGTCACACAACTCGTCGTCGATGTGCACTTAAGTCAACACATCTGGATAACTGAATTTTTTGGTCACACACTCGTCATCTGGTGCACTTAAGTCACTGGCCCCACCTGTCAGTCGTTTTCCGTTGAAGTTGATGCTGACTGGACACGTAATTTTGCAAAAACCCCTGTACTTTTGAACATTTGCAAAAACCCCCTGTATTTTTGGACATTTCAAAAATTCAGGGGTTTTTTTGCAAAAATATAGGGGGTTTTTTGCAAATGTTCAAAAATACAGGGGGGTTTTTGCAAAATTACGACTGGACACGTAATTTTGCAAAAACCCCCCTGTATTTTTGGACATTTGCAAAAAACCCTGTATTTTTGGACATTTCAAAAATTCAGGCGTTTTTGCAAAAATACAGGGGAGTTTTTGCAAATGTTCAAAAGTACAGGGGGGTTTTGCAAATTACGTGTCCAGTCAGCATCAACTTCAACGGAAAACGGACTGACAGGTGGGGCCAGTGACTTAAGTGCACCAGATGACGAGTTGTGTGACAAAAATTCAGTTATCCAGATGTGTGACTTAAGTGCACATCGACGACGAGTTGTGTGACCGCTGGTGCTATTAAATCCTCCCTGCCACACAAGTTCACAGCAAAGAACAAAAAATAAAAAAATAGAACGGCCTAAAATACGGCCACCTGACGCTGGATGACGACTCGTGAAAGCATCTGCGGAGCGCGTGATTTGCTATGAATCAGCCTGAGTGATGTACAAAAAAAGGCATATGCAGGGAATACGACGCGATTCAAGGGGGGCTGAAGAGGTCAGTTCATTTCTTTTTTCCATGAATTGATCGATTCTTTCCAGTATTTTTCGGGTAGCACCACCCACTTTTGGGATAGATAGATAGATATATGCTCTCTTCAACCGATACACCACTTCTACTAATGCTCAAATGCTCGAGGAAATACAGATTGCCTATCTGTATCATCTTCATTTACAAGACAAGATATACATGACAACTGACAAGTTCATATCATTACAAGACCAAAAGCATACAGACAAATGATGGTCCCAGAGATCTTCACATGTTCAAACTAAACGTTGGCAGAAAATACCATTGTGATCAAGATTTCGGAAATCAGGGTCCACCAAAGATAGCATGAAATCAAGTCCGCAATGAGTGTAGACTATGACATGATTTTGAACCAACGTTGTTCACCGTCGCTATGTCGAAGAGACGTATGCGTTTCTAAATGTCCTTTAAGAGGGAATGGATTTCTCCAGCAGTTCTTCATGACGTCGACAACTTTCATGGTGTATTTCTCATCCTCCGGGTAATATGCGATTGGGTCATCCAGCAATGGGGCTTCAAGGTCCAGAACACCTCTTAGTGTCGCATGCAGACAATATGCCGAGTAAGTCATGTGGTAACCCCCTTCTTGGACAATCAGCATTTGCCCGTCGCTGTGCCGATCGGCCATGCTCCTCATTATTTGTCCGATTCTCCTATAACCAGCCATGGTCAGGCATTGTCTTCCATTTGGATCAAACTGCATCGGACAAAACTCACAATTAGTTAGTTCGAGTCTAACTGTCGAGGTATTGGTAACGCGGAACTACTATATGGATTCATACGTACCGTAGAGGAGGTGGGGAAGAACGTAAAGGGTTCCAGTGACGGGATTGCAGACACGATCTTACCCCGCTTCAGATCTCACGACGGTGGCGAGATCCTACGTGCTGCTATAATTCACTCAAGGAGAATATGTGTACAGGTTACAATGAGGTTGTATGCGTGCCCTAAGGCTGCTGGAAGGCTGGCTTATAAAGGTGCCAAGCCTTCCCCTACAAGGAAAGCCTTAACCGACATAGATCATGAGTCCTAGACTAACATGGTAACAAACCCTAACTTGCTCCCTAAGGCGAACGCGGTCTGGCCTTCGTCTTGGACTTCAGTAAGCCAGCCCAGGGCTTATCCTTACGCCTAAGCCCATGAGGCCTTCTCCATTAAGCCCTCCGGCTTTAGCTGATGGGCCTCCTTGTGGGCCTGGTTTTATCCACCGTGGCAGGTATACCCGTTCGGCATAACCTCCACAGTAGTCCCCGGAAAGGTTTAAGTTCTTCGTTTTCCGTCTTTGTAAGACACGGAATTTCGCCTTTGCGAAAGGCGGACAGAAGGGCTTGGAGCATTCCAAAATGAGACGTTCAGTTTGCCTTAAGGATTAAGCCGAACTCTCCTGCACTTTGAACAATCTGGCAGAAAGATTCTGTCAGCGTCGAGTCTTGTCATGACGTCATCGCAGTCAAAACCAGTCCACGACAGTTTGGACAAGCAAAGAGACGTTGTGACGCCATCACCGCTATTTTTCGCACACGATCTCCGAGGCGTGGGAGAAGATACCCACTATCTGACCGTTGCGGGACGCGTGGCGAAAATCGCGCGGACGTTGTGCCACCGCACTAATCGCGGCGCACCTTCCCCATATAAGGGAACACATCTTCTTCAATATTCCATTCGATCCATTTTCCTGTTCATCTTCCTCTCGCACCCATTCCATCCAAACTCCGGCGAGCTCCTCCACCACCACCTGCGCGCCCACTCATGGAGAGCTCCGATACGACCGCGGGAGCGGCAGCGGCGGCGGCGTCGTCGGCGACGGCGGGACAAGATCTGGCCGCGAGGGGCTCGGGCGCCGCGGATGCATCTGCTTCTCGCGCGGCAACGGCAACAAGCTCCGCGGCCATCTCCACCGAAGCAGAGAAGAATACCCAGCCCTCCGATGAGGGCGACGCGGCGGAGGCAGAGGAGGAGGGAGAGGAAGCATCATCCCGCAACTGGGCAGCTTCCACCATCACCGACGCGGACCTCATGCAGCTGCAAAAGGAGGGCATTCTCCCATCAAAGGAGAACTGCCACTGGCGGTCAGCGTACGGCCACCCCGCTCCAGATCCCGCCGGCGATGAACGAGTGCTCCTCGTCTCACATCTCCTCCGCGGTTTGTCTCTGCCACCGCATCCTTTTTTCCAATCTGTCTTAGACTACTATGGCCTTCAGCCTCACAGCATAGACCCCAATAGCATCTTGTACATAGCCGGCTTCATGGCCTTATTCGAAGGATACTTAGGCATAGACCCAACTTAGAATTTTTCAAGTCTGCTTTACTTGCAAGCGCCAAACAGAGAAGGAAGAACTGCTTTCTTAGGAACAGTTAGCATCAACCTTCGTAGAGGCAGAGACTGGTATCCTAAGGCGCCAAAAATAGACTCCATTAAAGGCTGGAACAGCTCCTTCTTCTACTGCAAAGACATGGCGCCCGAAGGCAAAGACATAGGACTTCCTCGCTTTTCTCCTTTGCCTGCGAACCCCGCCTTTCTTGGGGCGAGAAACCACTGAAGGTCCTTCCTGACAACCTCCGTCGCATGCAAAGGCGGATTGAGTACTTGACAAAGACTGCTGTGCCCAAACTCACGGCGCAGACACCATCTTGTGTTGGTTGTCAAGGCGAATCCAGCCTTTCAAGGATCGCAAGGGCCTCTTATGCCACTACACGGACCAGAAGAAAGATCCTCCATGTTAGTGAGAGCGACCTCACGCACGATGCCCTTATGTATCGCTTCAAGAGGATTGCCAAGAAAGGATCCAGCTCGCAGAGCAGCGTCCTATGTACACAGCCGCCAACCCGGCTCCCCGGTAAGGCACTTACCGTCACTGTTTTTATACTTCCACGATGTTTGCCTTACTAACACCACTTTCGATTTCAGCTCGCCCTTTTGCCAGATAACCTGCTGGCTCCTTTGTTTTACGTGCCTGAAGCGGCACCCGAGCCCCAAAGACTCGGAAACGAAAGGCTTCAGGAGCTTCTGCAGCAACTTCAGCAGCAGAAAGGCGGAAACGCGAGAAAACCATTCCTGCAATGCCGAAGTTCTCGACATTGAGGACGATGAAGATGCGGCTTTTCAACGCTCCAGTGCAGAAGTAAGCCGAACCTCAATTTCTGCAGTAAGGCGAACAGTGTCTATGAATGTTATCTTTTTGTATATGATTTGCAGGATCAAGCCAACTGCGCCTCTCAAGAGGAAGAAAGTACTTTCTTCCAAGCAAAAGAAGGCTGAGCCTTTGATAACCCACAAGTATAGGGGTGTATCGTAGTACTTTCGATAAATAAGAGTGTCGAACCCAACGAGGAGCAGAAGGTGTTGACAAGCGGTTTTGATGAAGGATTCACTGTAAATGCTCACAGACAAGTTTTTAGGAGTTTTTGATATGACAGATAAATAAAGTACAAGTAAATAAAATGCAGTATAATAGTTGCAGCGAGTGGCCCAATCCTTTCTACAGCAAAGGACAAAGGTTGTTGTACTTATAATGACCAAACGTTCTTGAGGACACACGGGATATTGTCAAGTGCTTTCGCTTCATATAGTTGATTAATCTTCATTGTTTTGATAAGTGTTGTGTGGGTGAACCTATGCTAATGCACCGCCCTTCCTAGGACTAATACATACTTGTGATTATACCCCTTGCAAGCATCCGCAAATACAAGAAAGTAATTAAGTTAAACTAACCACAGCCTTAAACTTTGAGATCCTGCTATCCCTCATGCATCGATATACCAACGGGTGTTCAGGTTTCTGTCACTCCGGCAACCCCACAATTGGCAAACGAATACACAATGCATTCCCCTAGGCCCATAAAGGTGAAGTATCATGTAGTCGACGTTCACATGACACCACTAGAAGAATAACACCACAACTTAAGCATCAAACCATTAAATATTACTCAACATAGTTCACTACTAACATCAAGACTTCTCCCATGTCCTCAAGAACTAAACGAACTACTCACAAGACATCATACGGAACATGATCAGAGGTGATATGATGATGAATAACAATCTGAACATAAACCTTAGTCCAATGGTTTCACCCAATAGCATCAATAACAAGAGTAATCAACACCGGGAGAGTTTCCCCTATGAAATAGACAAGATTCAGCCCTAGATGTTATAGCGGAGACGGGTGCAGCGGGGTGATGATGGTGTTGGTGGTGGAGATGATGATGATCCCGATGAAGTCCAGCTCGATGACGGTGATGATGGCGACGATTTCCCCCTCCGGGAGGGAATTTCCCCCGGCAGATTTCTTCCTGGGGGAGCTTTTCGCTCTCTGGTGTTTTCCGCCTCGTGGAGGCGGCGGAATATTTCGATGGCTCCTCCCTGTGTTAGGGTTCCGAGGGGGTCAAGTACGCGAAGGGGGAACGGCTGAGGTGGGCCAGGGCCCCAAACCACCTCTCGGCGCGGCAGGGGGCCCACCGCGCCAAGGGTGAGGAGGGCCCACCATGGCCCATCTCAGCTCCCCTTTTGGCCTCCTCCATCTTCTGGTAAAATAGGAACTTCCATATGTCTCCTTCGATTTATTGATCTTCAGAAATAGTGCATCTCGACGGTGCTTTTTCCAGCAGAATCCTGACTCCGGTGTCCAATTCTCCATTATTCATCAAACATGCAAAATAGGTAAAATAACATAAGTAACACTTCTAAATATGAAATATATCGATGAATAGCAGTAAATTATGATATAAAATAGTGATGCAAAATGGACGTATCAACCCCCCAAGCTTAGACCTCGCTTGTCCCCAAGCGAAAACTGAGCTCAGTAAACATGACCACAAGTTTATGGAGCAAAGTGTCGATAAATAAAATACGGACAAGAAGCATCACATTCATTGATACACAAGTCATTCTAGACAGCAACTTCCCTTCATATAATCTAACTTGAAATAAGTAAAGGGAACCACGATGAAGTGCATAAAGAGAACCATGATTGGTGAAGGCAAACTTAAACTCTTGGTCAGAGAACAATTAACAGATCATACTTATCTTTCGAGAAGAGTCTTTATATCAGAGCTTATATAGCAGAACTTACATCTTAATCATAACAGTCTCCTTACAGTCATTGATAACTTCAAAGTTATATTCATTCGGATAAAAGCTATTGTGCGAAACAAGGAAATGAGAGATATGATTAGAAGTATCAACACATATAACTAATTGGATCTCAACAACTCAAATGCTGCTTGAGATAGAGAGGAATGGGTTTACTGACTCAACAATAATGTAAAAGATAGGCCCTTCGCAGAGGGAAGCAGGGATTAAATCATGTGCTAGAGCTTTTAAGTTTTGCAAAGCATATAGAGAGTATGAAAATAGTTGTTTGAGCTATGTATGTCGTTGTCAACGAATCGTAGTAAAGTGAACACTAACCCCTTGTCAACCAGACTTTCAAGAGCGGCTCCCATGAAGGACGTTATCTCTACCAGCAAGGTAGATCATCCTCTTCTCTTTTGTTTACACATGTATTTTAGTTTCTTTATAGTTGACACTCCTCCCAACCTTTTGCTTACACAAGCCATGGCTAACCGAATCCTCGGGTGCCTTCCAACATTCACATACCATGGAGGAGTGTCTATTTGCAAATTAAGTTGCTTACTGATAAATCAGGGCAAAACATGTGAAGAGAATTATTAATGAAAGTTGTAGTTAATTGGGACTGGGCACCCCATTTGCCAGCTCTTTTTGCAAATTGTTGGATAAGCGGTGTATATGCCACTAGTCCATTGGTGAAAGTCTGTTTGACAAAAGTGCTAGAGAAACTCTACAGAACCCTCATGAGCTAATAAACAGTGACACAAAACTAGGAGTAATAAGTTTTGAATAATTTAAAGGTAGCACATGAAGTATTTACTTGGAATGGCGCAAAATACCATATAGTAGGAAGTTATGGTGGACTCGAATGGCAATGGTTTGGCTCAAGGTTTGGACGTATGAGAAGCATTCCCTCTCGATACAGGTCTTTGGCTAGCAAGGTTATGTAGCAAGCATAAGAGTTGAGGGATACAAACAATTATACAAGTGATAAGAATAATCATGCAATCTTCCTTAGAAGCACAAATAGTTTAACTTAAGAATACTAAGCTTATGAGCACAAAGAAAGAAAGATCATGGAATAATTATTTGCATGCACTCCCTTTCTACTTAAGTCTCAAAGTATTGTCTACTACTGACCAATGCTAAGTTTGCCAAAACCAAAAAGATTAACTTGGTGCTCTAAAAAGTGATCCCTATACTAACAACAACGTTATCAATATGAAAGAGAATTGCAAGCTAAAATAAAGTATGCAGAAAGTAAATGATAAAACTTCTCATTAATATTTCATAACGGCAACTCACACCAAGGGATACATAGATAACCAACTAAAAGAGAGATACTTCCACATTGCAAACCATCATATAAGATAACTTCCCTACTCACGATATGACTTTATGGAAAAGTAAAAGGTAAAGATAATGTGTGATACCGCGGCACTCCCCCAAGCTTGGAACAAACCAAGGGGATGCCAATACTTATGATGAATTACTCCTTCGGTGGTGGTGGCGGTATACTTGGATTGGAGTAAGAAACCGTTCCAGCATTCGGCGGAGTCTGATATTCTCTTCCTGGAGTATTTCCACCTCCCTCGCAGGGCTCGGTATTGATCACAGAACTCATCTGTAACTCGAAGTACTTCCGTCACTGCCGGAAAAGAGCTGTAGTCCGGAATAGGTGGTATTGCTCCCTGCAGGTTATGAGAAAAAGCACGTTGAGCGTTAACCGATCCCACAAAGGTGGGCTTCCTGACTGCAGGCTGTTCTCCCTTTGTTGACGGCATCCCCTTTACTTCCTTCATGACGCTTTCATCTTTGCTCTTGACTTCCTCCTTCAGCTTGGGGTCTTGAGTCTCGTCCCAAAGGCTCCTTGCCCTTGTTGTTGTTGTTGGAGACCATGGCGCTTCTAAATCTGAAAACAATATCTGGACAGAAACAGCTCGAAACGAAACACGATGAAAAGGCGAGATACGAACCTCGGGGGTTCGGGTGAGTTATATAGCAAAAAGTTTTACAACATAAGGAAGGTACAGGAGGAAACCTGATCGGAGACGAGCTCCGGGGTGCTCAAACCACCAGGCGGCGCGGCGGGGGCCCACCGCGCCGACCTATGGTTTGGGCACCACGGGTGCCGTCTCCCATCCGGTTCGGTCTCTTATTTTTCCATATTTAATAAAAACGACGAAAATATCTTCTAGAAAGTTATTCGCGAAACTTTTCTTACCGAAACTGTTACCTATTCGAATCGAATTCTGTCCAGAAAAATGAAAAATGTCTTCAATGAAAGTTTCCGGAGTCACCACTTTAATTGTATCAACCTCTTCATTAATAGAATCTCCAGAAATATAATGCTTGAGTCTTTGACCATTTACCACTTGTGTAGAGTTATCTTTCAATGAAGCAATTTTTATTGCACCTGAACGATACACCTCCACAATAACAAATGGTCCTTCCCATTTTGAGAGTAACTTTCCTGCAAAAAATCTGAGACGAGACCTATACAATAGAACTTTCTCACCAACATTAAATTCTCTTTTAAGAATTCTCCTATCATGCCATCTCTTAACTTTTTCTTTAAAGAGTCTAGCATTTTCATAAGCCTCACTTCTCCATTCATCTAAAGAACTTAAGTGCAACAACCTTTTCTCACCGGCAAGTTTAAAATCTCTATTAAGTTCTCTCACTGCCCAATAAGCTTTGTGTTCTAATTCTAAAGGCAAGTGACAAGCTTTACCATAAACCATTTTATAAGGAGACATGCCCATGGGGTTCTTATAAGCAGTTCTATAAGCCCATAAAGCATCATTTAACTTACTAGCCCAATTTTTTCTAGATTTATTAACAGTCTTTTGCAAGATAGATTTAATCTCCCTATTTGACAATTCTACTTGTCCACTAGTTTGAGGATGATAGGCTGAAGCAATTCTATGATTAACACCATATTTAGCAAGAGTTTTCTAAAACCACCATGGATAAAATGAGAACCTCCATCAGTCATAAGATATCTAGGTACCAAACCTAGGAAAAATGACATCTTGAAGCATTTTTAAAGAGGTCTCACCATCAGCACTTTTAGTAGGTATAGCTTCTACCCATTTAGTGACATAATCAACAGCAACAAGTATATGAGTATTACCTTGTGAAGAAGGAAAAGGACCCATGAAGTCGAATCCCCAACAATCAAATGGTTCAATAACAAGAGAATAACTCATAGGCATTTCATTGCGTCTAGAGATATTACCAACCCTTTGACATTCATCACAAGATAAAATAAACTTTCTTGCATCCTTAAAGAGGGTAGGCCAATAAAAACCTGATTGTAGAACTTTCTGCGCAGTTCTATCTCCAGCGTGATGCCCTCCATAAGCACTTCCATGGCATTTCCTCAGTATTTCCTGTTGTTCATATTCAGGAACACATCTTCGCATAATACCATCGACTCCTTCTTTATATAAGTGTGGGTCATCCCAAAAGTAATGCCGCAAGTCATAAAAGAATTTCCTTCTTTGCTGAGCTGAAAAGGTGGAGGCAAGTACTTGGAAACAATAAAGTTAGCATAATCAGCATACCAAGGACTATCTCGCGAACTTACACTTATTGCAGCCAATTGTTCATTTGGAAAGCTATCATTAACAGGAATAGGATCATAAGGAATGCTTTCCAATCTAGACAAATTATCAGCAACAGGATTTTCAGCACCTTTTCTATCTATGATATGCAAATCAAATTCTTGCAAAAGAAGTACCCATCTAATAAGCCTTGGCTTAGCATCTTTCTTTTCCATAAGGTATCTAATTGCAGCATGATCAGTATGAATAGTGACTTTCGAATCAACTATGTAGGGTCGAAATTTGTCACAAGCAAAAACTACAGAAATTCTTTTTCAGTAGTGGCATAATTCTTTTGAGCAGAATCAAGAGTTTTACTAGCATAATGAATAACATTTAACTTTTTATCTACTCGCTGCCCAAGAACAGCGCCTACAGCATAATCACTAGCATCACACATAATTTCAAAAGGTAAATTCCAATCAGGTGGTTCAACTACAGGAGCGGTGATTAAAGCCTTTTTCAAAGTTTCAAAAGCTTCCTTACAATCATCATCAAAAACAAAGGGTACATCTTTTTGAAGAAGATTAGTAAGAGGCTTGGAAATTTTAGAGAAATCTTTAATAAACCTCCTATAAAAACCAGCATGACCAAGAATACTACGAATACCTTTAACATCTTTGGGACAAGGCATCTTTTCAATTGCCTCCACTTTAGCTCGATCAACTTCAATACCTCTTTCAGAAATTTTGTGTCCAAGAACAATTCCTTCATTAACCATAAAGTGGCATTTCTCCCAATTAAGAACAAGGCTAGTTTCTTCACATCTCTGCAAAACTTTGTCAAGGTTGTGCAAACAATTATCAAAGGAAGTTCCATAGACGGAGAAATCGTCCATGAAGACTTCCACAATTTCCTCACAAAAGCCATGAAAAATAGCAGACATGCATCTTTGAAAAGTAGCAGGAGCATTACATAAACCAAAAGGCATACGTCTATAAGCATAAGTTCCATAAGGACAAGTAAAAGTAGTTTTCTCTTGATCTTGCGCTCTCACAGCAATTTGAGAAAACCCAGAATACCCATCAAGGAAACAAAAGTGAGTTTTCTTGGACAACCTCTCAAGCATTTGATCAATAAAAGGCAAAGGATAATGATCTTTCTTAGTTACTTTGTTAACCTTTCTAAAATCAATGCACATCTATAACCAACTACTACTCTTTGAGGAATTAGTTCATCATTTTCATTAGGAACAACGGTAATTCCTCCTTTCTTAGGAACACATGCACAGGACTTACCCATCTACTATCAGCAATAGGATAAATAATACCAGCTTCAAGAAGTTTTAATACCTCATTTCTTACCACTTCTTTCATCTTGGGTATTAAACGACGCTGATGCTCAACAACAGGCTTTGCATCAGGTTCCATGTTGATGGCGTGCTGACATATAGTAGGAGAAATTCCCTTCAGGTCATCAAGAGTATATCCCATAGCTCCGCGGTGTTTCCTCAACACTCCCAATAACCTTTCCTCCTCTGTACCTGAAAGTTTAGACTGATAATAACAGGATATATTTTCTTATCATCAATATAAGCATATTTAAGATTATCAGGCAGAGGTTTCAAATCAAAAACAGGATCCTCCTTGGGTGGCATTGTGGTACCCAAATCTTCCACAGGTAAATTGTGTTTGAGCATAGGTTGACGAAGGAATACTTCATCAAGCTCATTCCTTTCTTCCCTGAAGTTCTCACTTTCATGATTCTCCATATGTTGCTGCAAAGCATTGTTAGGAGCAAGAACAATAGATGCAAGTTGAGCAATTTCAAAATCCTCACTAGGCAATTCAGTTTCATAAGGTGCTTTAGCAAATTTAGAGAAATTGAATTCATAAGATTCACCAGCAAATTTAGTAAAGATTTTCTCTTTCTTACAATCTATAACAGCACCACAAGTATTCAGAAAAGGTCTACCAAAAATAATAGGACAACTATCATTGGCAGCCGACCCAAGTACAAGAAAATCAGCAGGGTATTTAGTCTTACCACAAAGGACTTCGACATCTCTAATGATACCAATTGGGAGATAGTTTCCCTATTAGCAAGCTGAATAACCACATCAATCTCTTCAAGTTTACAAGGAGCAATTTCGTGCATAATTTCCCTGTAAAGCTCATAAGGAATAGCACTAGAACTTGCACCAATATCACATAAACCATAATAGCAATGATCACCTATCCAACAGAAAGCACAGGAACACTAGACTTCCTAGAACTTTTAGGATGTGAGACAATATTAGAAGCATCCTCACAAAAGATAATGTGTCTATCTTCTAAATTTTCAGTGACAAGATCTTTAACCAATGCTACAACAGGTTCAACAGTTATTTGCTCATCAGGTTTGGTAGTTTTCTTATTACTTTTACTAACAACACCAGTTATGATAGTATGTTCCTTAATCTTATAGGAAAAGGAACTTTTTCAATATAAGGTTCTGGAATAATGCGATCAGCAACATTAACCTCAACCCTTTAGATATATGAGAAACAGATTCATCTTTATATGGTTCATGATAATTTTTAAAACCCTCCTTCGGCAAACCGAAATAGGAAGCAAAGGCTTTATAAAAGTTTGCAACAATTTGAGAGTCAAGACCATAAGTAGTGCTAATTTTGCGATAATCATCAGTATCCATAAAATTTTTAACACACTCAAAGTCATAGTTTATACCTGACTCCCTACCTTTGTCATTCTCCCATCCTTCAGTGTTCTCCTGAATCCGATCAAGAAGGTCCCACTTAAACTCTTCTTTATTACGAGTGAACGATCCAGCACAAGTGGTATCCAATAGAGTTTTATCTTGAAAGGAGAGTCTTGCATAAAAGTTATCAATAACAATATTACCAGGAAGCTCATGAATGGGACATTTGAGCATTAATGCCTTCAATCTCCCCCACGCTTGAGCGATACTCTCTCCATCATAGGGCCAGAAGTTATATATGAGGTTCCGATCCTTATGAATCTCACTTGGAGGATAGAATTTGGAGTAAAAGAGAGGTACAATTTCCTCCCATCCAAGAGAATACCCATTCTTCAGCAGTTTATACCAATGTGCAGCTTTACCAGACAGTGATAGAGAGAATAATTTCTTCTTAACTTCTCCCATCGAGATACCTGCACACTTAAATAACTCGCACAATTCATGCAGAAATAACAAATGATCTCCAGGATGGACAGTTCCATCTCCTGCATAGCGGTTATTTGTGACGTTCAACAATTTTCATAGGAATTTTGAACGGTATTACCTGCTCATCTGGCGCCTCCTCTACTACCTTAGCAGTGGTAGTTGTTTTCCCAAATAGGAATTCAAGAGAAGACCCCTCCATAATGAGATATAGCAGCAGGCAAAAATAAAAACAGCACGTACAATAAATGTTTCCCTTACCAATTCCACTTACCAATAGCGCTACACTCCCCGGCAACGGCGCCAGAAAATAGTCTTGATAACCCACAAGTATAGGGGGTGTATCGTAGTACTTTCGATAAATAAGAGTGTCGAACCCAACGAGGAGCAGAAGGTGTTGACAAGCGGTTTTGATGAAGGATTCACTGTAAATGCTCACAGACAAGTTTTTAGGAGTTTTTGATATGACAGATAAATAAAGTACAAGTAAATAAAATGCAGTATAATAGTTGCAGCGAGTGGCCCAATCCTTTCTACAGCAAAGGACAAGCCGGTTGTTGTACTTATAATGACCAAACGTTCTTGAGGACACACGGGATATTGTCAAGTGCTTTCGCTTCATATAGTTGATTAATCTTCATTGTTTTGATAAGTGTTGTGTGGGTGAACCTATGCTAATGCACCGCCCTTCCTAGGACTAATACATACTTGTGATTATACCCCTTGCAAGCATCCGCAAATACAAGAAAGTAATTAAGTTAAACTAACCACAGCCTTAAACTTTGAGATCCTGCTATCCCTCATGCATCGATATACCAACGGGTGTTCAGGTTTCTGTCACTCCGGCAACCCCACAATTGGCAAACGAATACACAATGCATTCCCCTAGGCCCATAAAGGTGAAGTATCATGTAGTCGACGTTCACATGACACCACTAGAAGAATAACACCACAACTTAAGCATCAAACCATTAAATATTACTCAACATAGTTCACTACTAACATCAAGACTTCTCCCATGTCCTCAAGAACTAAACGAACTACTCACAAGACATCATACGGAACATGATCAGAGGTGATATGATGATGAATAACAATCTGAACATAAACCTTAGTCCAATGGTTTCACCCAATAGCATCAATAACAAGAGTAATCAACACCGGGAGAGTTTCCCCTATGAAATAGACAAGATTCAGCCCTAGATGTTATAGCGGAGACGGGTGCAGCGGCGGTGATGATGGTTTGGTGGTGGAGATGATGATGATGATGATCCCGATGAAGTCCAGCTCGATGACGGTGATGATGGCGACGATTTCCCCCTCCGGGAGGGAATTTCCCCCGGCAGATTTCTTCCTGCAGGGGAGCTTTTCGCTCTCTGGTGTTTTCCGCCTCGTGGAGGCGGCGGAATATTTCGATGGTCCTCCTCCTGTGTTAGGGTTCCGAGGGGGTCAAGTACGCGAAGGGGGAACGGCTGAGGTGGGCCAGGGCCCCCAAACCACCTCTCGGCGCGGCAGGGGGCCCCACCGCGCCAAGGGGTGAGGAGGGCCCACCATGGCCCATCTCAGCTCCCCCTTTTGGCCTCCTCCATCTTCTGGTAAAATAGGAACTTCCATATGTCTCCTTCGATTTATTGATCTTCAGAAATAGTGCATCTCGACGGTGCTTTTTCCAGCAGAATCCTGACTCCGATGTCCAATTCTCCATTATTCATCAAACATGCAAAATAGGTAAAATAACATAAGTAACACTTCTAAATATGAAATATATCGATGAATAGCAGTAAATTATGATATAAAATAGTGATGCAAAATGACGTATCAGCCTTCTCCGGCCGTCGCTCCCCCACCCCTTCCATTCAGCAAGAGACAGCCCCAAGCTCATCTGAAGATCAGCCACAGATATAGACCCGCCGTCTTACCTGAGAAGACGGAAACTGAGAAGTTGGCCAGGGCTGCCGCTGCTGGGAAGGCGGCAGTATTCAGTCAGAAGAGCCGAACGAGCCCATTACTCGTGAGGCTATCCGCAACATGGTGAAGCAAGAGCTCTTTGACGACGAGGGGTACATCTTACCCAACATCGCCGCCATGCTTGCCGATGAGAAGGAGCGCAACGAGCCGCCTCCGAAGCTAAGGCCAGTTGGTAGACATTGACCATATTGAATCTGGAAGACAATTGTGACGAGCTGTACGTCACAATGAAGAAGAGCTACAAAGCCTTGAAGGCCATGATGCAGGTAAATATTCCGTCTTTATGTACATACTAGTCCCCGGGCATTACGTTGTGCTTTGACTAAGCCGACGTAATGGCCTTTCTTTAATGTTGATAAAGACTCAGTCCCCAAGCCCTTGTAGCTATACTTTATTGTCTTTACCTTTGTTACTTACTACTGCCCTTGCCTTAGCAGAGCAGCGAGCAACTTACATGCGATCTATGGTACTCACTGAGTAACCAAAGGCAAGTGCTCAAGCAAGCCGTCGCCGAAAAAAGGCGAACGAAGGTAAATGTTGTTCTTTCACATGCATTGTGTTTATTCATTTTAAGGCATAAGATGCTCAACACATGCAATGTGTTTTGCACAGCTGTTGTGGCGAAGGCGAAACAGATCGTCAGCGAGACTGGCGATATAGAAGTTGTGAGGCGGGAAAATGCCGCCTTGTTTAAGCAACTGGAGGAGAACCGAAAGACGGCCGAGGCCAATCTTAAAGCCGTCCAAGACAGCGCCGCTGAAGAGCAAGACAAACTGAAGGCAGAACTTCTGAAACTGCAGCGACAGGCTGAAAAGGATGGGCTCCTAATCCAGAGCTTACAAGGTCGTCTTGAACGCCAAGCTGATGAGAGCACCGCCATTGACGAGAAACTGCTAAGTAAGCCTCTCTTCTTTACTTCTCGCCTTTCTGTCACTTTTCGCCTTTATTCCAACACTTCAGTACGCCTTAATTTTTTCCATTCCTCCTTTCCACAGTTCCAGCTGGGTTTGGGGAAAGGCTTACCTCTGAGACGCGCCTGGAGCTTATCTTGGAGTGTGGCGAAATTGTGTCAGGGCTGTATGCTGCGGGAAGAGACGTTGTCGCCAACATCTTCCCAAAACAGCTGCCCCAAGTGACAAACACCAGCAACTTGCTGCCACTTCTTCAGAACTGCGTCCCAGAGGTGGTGGAGCGTCTTCGCTCAGCAGCTAGAGGCGGAGCAAAACTTGCTCTAGGACTTGTTCGCGGCCACTACCCCGAGGTCAACATGTGGCGCGTTATCAAGTGTTTCCCAGCCAAGGACAGAGACGGCAACGAGCTCGTCAAAGAAAAGGTCTATGCCTCTGTCTCTGGCTTTGCCTCAGCCGTTGCTGAGATGGTAGACTTGTCTATCTTCTTCTCCAAGAAGCCTGTGCCTCCCCGTCCTGACGACGTGTCTGATGACGAAGCCGAAGCACCCACCACTGGCAATGGCGATGAGTCAGAAGACGGAAATGAAAGAAGAAGAAGAAGGCGAGTCTGAAGCTACGCTGGATCCATCCAAGTCCCCTGCGTCTTCGCCTCCTCAGTCCCCTGCATAAGATGCAGGAAAAACTTTGCATTAAGCGTGTCATGAAAGATGGCACAAAAGACTTGTTAAGTTATGTTTTGTAATGGCAGGAGCCTTTTTATCTGTTGAACATGTTTGTTTTGCGACGCATGCACTTATTTTTAAAAGGCTTGCAAACTATGCTCCTTATCCGTCTTAAGTTTTCTGGCTTATATGCTTTAGCCTTTTCGTATGCTGGCAGAACCTAAGCACGGAACACTTCGCTGGCAACAGGGTTAGTAACCAAACTGTTTAAACACAGAAACGGCGCCGGCTTTTGGTGCGTAAAGCATCTACTAAGACAAGCCAGCATATACGCGATCAGATAAATACTCTTAGACGGATGCAATTTTAATTTTTGTAAGGCCTTAAGGCAAAAGCATCATGTGAGTAACCACAAGCACGGAGCCAATTCGGGTTAACATTGATATTTTTATCGAAATATATGATCAAATGGAAATAAAAGACGGCGAGAACTCATGCATAAAAATAATTGAGGGAACCAAAGACTTTTATTTCATAATCATATATGGTGTGATTACAATAGAATTGCTAAGTGTAAAAAGGACGTAGCTGCTCAATGTTCCAAGGACGTTTCGTCTCCTTGAGCACTGCTTCTTCGTTCCTTTTCCTTTTGCGGCCTCTTTTCTTCTTCTTCTGATATCACGGAGGTCCACAAGATAATATGCCCCGTTCTTAAGCGCTTTGCTGATAACGAAGGGTCCTTCCCATATGGGAGATAGTTTGTGCTCCTTTTGCTGAACAAGGCGAAGCACCAAATCGCCTTCTCGAAACGATCTCCGTCTTACCTTGCGACTGTGGTAACGCCGCATGTTCTGCTGATAAATGGCGGAGCGCTGAAGCGCTATCTCACGCTCTTCTTCGAGAAGGTCTAAGCCGTCCTGTCGGGCTTCTTCTGCGTCTGCTTCGACGTAGGCTGTTACACGAGGTGTGTCGTGCAGGACATCTGTTGGGAGTACCGCTTCAGCGCCATATATGAGAAAGAAAGGGGTATAGCCTGTTGCGCTGCTTGGAGTTGTGCGTATGCTCCATAAGACAGCAGGTAATTCTTCTACCCATGCTCCAGCTGCTCTATGCAAAGGCACCTCTAATCTTGGCTTTATTCCCTGTAGAATTATACTGTTGGTTCGCTCAACTTGGCCATTCGATTGTGGATGAGCCACAGATGCTAAGTCCAAACGAATACCAACTTCACCACAGTACTTTGCCATTCTCCTACGGCGAAGTTTGTCCCATTGTCCGTAATGATACTGTGGGGGACGCCAAATCTCGTTATAACCTCAATGACGAACTTCTTGGCTGTTGCCCCATCAAGCTTTTTTATGGGCTTAGCTTCAACCCACTTGGTGTATTTATCCACCGCAACTAAGAGATGTTTGACGCCGCCTCGCGCAGTCCTGAATGGACCTACCATGTCCAGTCCCCAGACCGCAAATGGCCACGTGATTGGAATGGTGCGCAACTCCTGGGCTGGCATCTTTGGCTGTCTTGCATACTTTTGGCATCCAACGCATTTCTTGACGAGTTCTTCTGCGTCTTGCTTTGCTGTGAGCCAGTAGAATCCATGTCTAAAAGCTTTGGCGACAATTGCTCGGGCAGAGGCATGATGACCGCAACATCCACCATGGATCTCTTCTAGTATCTCCTGTCCTTCTTCCGGCGAAACGCATCGTTGATATACACCTGTGGTACTCCGCTTGTATAGCTCTCCATTTATTATTGTGTATGCCTTAGCTCTGCGCACAACTTGCCGCCTTAAGACTTCATCCTCTGGCTCTTCCTTGTTAAGGAGGAAATTTATGTAGGGCTGTGTCCAATCTGGTTACCAGCATGACGGAAACAGACTGCGAAGCCATGGGGTCATCCTCATCTCCGCCTTTAATAGACGGCACGTACAGGTGCTCCAAAAATATATCGGAGGGCACCTTCGATCTTTTCGAGCCCATTCTGGCTAAGGCGTCCGCTGCTTCATTTTCCTCCCTTTTGATATGCTTGACTTCTAAGCCGATAAAACACCGACCAAACTCGTCTACCGTGCGTCGGTATTCAGCCATTGTAGGGCTCTTCGCGTCCCATGCCCCTTCTAACTGTTGAACAACGAGGTCTGAATCGCCATAGCACAAAAGACGGCTAATGCCCAAATCCTTTGCGACGTGCAATCCATGCAACAGAGCCTCGTATTCTGCAACATTATTAGTGGCATTGAAGTGTATCTGCAAGACATAGCACATCTTGTCTCCTTTAGGGTTCTTCAGTACCACGCCAGCTCCCGATCCCTGCAACATTTTGGAGCCGTCAAAGTGCATAACCCAATATTCTTCGTCAGGGAGGGGAAGTTCATCCATTGCTTCCGTCCAGTCTGCGATGAAATCAGCTAAAGACTGGGATTTGATGGCTGTACGTGGCTTGTACTGGATATCGAAGGCTGCCAATTCAATTCCCCACTTAGCCACACGTCCAGTGGCATCGGTGTTGTTTATAATGTCACCCAATGGCGCCTTACTGACTACCGTGATTGGGTGCTCTTGGAAATAATGGCGTAATTTTCTGGCTGCGAAGAAAACTCCATAAGCCAGCTTCTGATAGTGAGGGTATCGTTGTTTGGATTCGGAGAAGACTTCGCTGATATAATATACCGGCCTTTGTTCCGGTAGCTCCTTTCCTCTTCCTTTCGTTCAACAACAACCACTGCACTAATAACTAGGTTGGTAGCCGCCATGTAAAGTAGCATCGGCTCTTGTGGTAGAGGAGACGCTAATATTGGTGCTGAAACTAAGGCGTCTTTTAACTGTGCTAAGGCTGCATCTGCCTCTTCAGTCCAGACGAACGTCTTAGTTTTCTTCAACAACCTGTATAGGGGTAAAGCTTTATCCCCAAGCCTACTAATAAATCGGCTTACAGCTGCTGCAGATCCTGTGAGCCTTTGGACATCTTTAAGACAAGTAGGCTTTTTGATGTCCATGATAGCTCGAATCTTTTCTGGGTTAACCTCAAGACCTCTTTCTGAAACAATGAAGCCTAAAAGTTTTCCTGCTGGGACGCCAAAAAAGCATTTTCCCGGATTTAGCTTCATGTTATATTTTCTTAAGTTATCAAAGGTTTCTTGAAGGTCAACGATGAGATCGCCGCGTTTTCGCGACATAACGGCAATGTCATCGACATAAGCGTGAACATTGCGGCCTATTTGATCGTGTAGGCAACGTTGTATGCACCGTTGGTACGTTGAGCCAGCGTTTTTAAGCCCGAAAGGCATAGTTATGTAGCAAAACGTTCCGAAAGGTGTGATGAAGGAAGTCTTAATTTGGTCAGACTCCTTCATCTTAATTTGGTGGTAGCCAGAGTAAGCGTCCAAAAAGCATAGTAATTCAGAACCTGATACAGCATCTACGACCTGATCAATTCGCGGCAATGCGAAGGGGTCTTTAGGACAGGCTTTGTTTAAGCCGGTGAAATCTATGCACATGCGCAAGTCTTTCACGTCCTTCTTAGGTACTAATACAGGATTTGCTAGCCAATCTGTGTGGATAACCTCTCTAATGAAATTAGCGGCACTAAGCCGAGCTACCTCTTTTCCTATTGCTTTCTTCTTCTCTGGACCGAAGCGACGAAGACCTTGTTTTACTGGCTTGGCACCTTTGGCGACATTAAGGCTGTGCTCGGCAAGTTCCCGGGGTACTCCTGGCATGTCTGATGGTGACCATGCAAAAATATCCCGTTACTTGACGACGAGCGCGCCTTCCTATGCGTCACTGAGGTCCGGCCTATGTTCGTCGTCTTGCTTGCATCGCGTTGTCCAGCACGATCTTCTTCGAGTTTGAGCTGGCCTTGAAAGTGACATCCGAGGCGCAAGGAGGCTTTTACCATCCGGCATTTCATTGGTGTTAACTTCTTTCTTGTACTGCTCCAGCTCTTCCTTGCTGATGACTGCTTCTGCTAAGACGGCGTTTCCTGCTTCGCATTCCTTCGCCTTCTTGAAGTCGCCATTGACCGTGATGACGCCGTTTGGTCCAGGTATTTTGAGCTTGCTGTAGATGTAACACGGGCGTGCCATGAATTTGGCAAAGGCTGGGCGGCCAAAGATTGCGTGATACGCACTTTTGAATTCCACCACCTCAAAGGCAACTTCCTCAGTCCTATAGTTTGTTTCGTCACCAAGGTGACGTCTAAGACGATTGTTCCCATAGAACTGGCCTGCCTGCCTGGCACTATGCCGTGAAACTTGACTGTGCTATGTTTTAGCTGTGTCTCAGAAAGGCGCATGCGCTTTAAGGTTTCAAGATAGAGGATGTTGATGCTACTCCCTCCATCCATAAGCACCTTAGAAAGCCTGCATTGCTGCACAATTGGGTTTACAACGAGCGCGTAATTCCCTGGGTTCTGTGGAATATGATCAGGATGATCGTTGCGGTCCCATGTAATGGGTGCTCGGACCAGTTGAGATACTGGGGAACCGCTGGCATAGTGGCATTGAGTTCCCTCCAGGCTGCCTTTTCCTTTTTGGCCGAAGGAGTGGCAAGGAAAGTAACAAGGCTTGTTTCGACCCTTGGAAACTTGTTGCTCCTCTTGTGCTTTGGCTCCTGATCTTCCGGCTCCGAAGCACTTTCCTCGTTGTCCTTCTGCTCTTTCTTGTCTTTACGGTTCTTGCGCTTGAACTGTTTTGCCTTGAAGCCAGCGTCGGATCCTTCTTGATATCATCGTTAAGGCGGCACTGCCTGTTGGTATGGGTGCATTTGCCAAGCTTGCTATGATGGGCACAAGGTTCATCTTTGATGTCGTCATAGGTGATTTTAATGGGTCTTGACCCTTGACTGTCATCGCCTTCTTCTGCCATCTGCTAGCCCCGCTCTGGCCACCCTTCTTATTGGCAAAGGCTACCTCCTTTGATGGTCCTGGCGCATCGTTGGCTTCCTTCTTTTTCCGGCTTTGATTGTTGTTTCGCTTTTCCGGGTTAACAGCTATGTCCATGCGCAGATCGCCGTCGTCAGCTCGAGCGTCGTCTTCTGCTGCAGCGTAATTGTTCGCGCTGTCTAAGAGCTCGCCGAGGTGTTTGATGTTTTGGCTGGCTAACATATATCTCATCATGTTGCCTTTCTTCAGGCTGTTCATAAAAGCATGTATGGCCTGGATCTCAGAAACGTCTTCACATGCATTCTTTGTCTCTGTCCATCGAGCTATGAAAGCTCTGCTTGACTCCCCCTCCACTTGAGCGCACTTTAGTAGATCTGAGTAAGCCTTTGGACGTTTGTATGTGCATGAGAAGTGTTGCATGAATGTTTTCTGCATGTCTTGCCAATTGTGGATACTCTTTTCTGGCAAAGTGTCGATCCACAACCGGGCCGTTCCCTCCAACATGAGTGGAAGAAAACGTACAGCTGCATTGTAATCACCGTCATTAATACCAACGGCGTGGATAATCAGGCAGCCATATGTCCGGTTTGTCAATGCCATTGTACTTGTCCACAATTTTCTTGACATTGCCTAGCGAGGATGGGAGTTGCACCTTGCGAATCGCCGGTCCAAAGCACACAGGGCCCAGGTAAGACTCCTCTTTGGCCGCTTTAATCTCATCGAGACGGATGCGGGCGTCTGAGATATGAGTGTTTTCCCTGGCTGGCCCTTTGTTGGATTGGCTACGCCTTGGCTCCTCCTGACGGCTTTGGCGATGAGGGGAGCGGGAGCGAGATCGCCTTTGAGGCGGATCTCTGTTGCCCCTTTTCCTTCGTCTCTTGCCCGTGCTGCGGGCGGAGGTGGCATGTTAAGCCGGTCACTCCCACGCCGTGCGTCCTTCCCCTTGTCTTGATCTCTTTCACGGCGAGGCGGATCATTCTTCTTATGGCGTGTGTTATCCTTTTGCCGGTGGTCGTCCTTGCCTTTGTCACTATGGCGTTGGACCCAGTCTTTGACTCATCCCTGTGCTTGTCAGGAACTTTGTCCTTCCTGGGTTCCTTACCCTTATTGCCATGGCTACTGGAACCAGCTGGTTCCTCTGGATCCCCACCGCCGGCAACGGCGTCTTGCAAAGACGCGTGTCGTCCGCCAGTTTTGAGTTTGAGTCCGCCTTAGCCTGCTGCTCTACCGCCTTTTCGATGAGCATTTTAGAATAATGGTGGCGCTCTTCAATTGGGACTGCTTCGTCTCCCATGATTTCCCTGGCCGCCTCTAGGTTTTTGGCCGGGGTGGAGAAGAATATGACTCCATCAGGGTTAACTCTGAAAGAGTATTTCTGCCAAGGCTTTAAAGGCTTTTGGGCAGAAGCTTCTCGAAGTTTCCCTGCAGATCCCGATGCAGAAGAGGGTCACGTATACTTCGTATTTTGCGGAATTTCTCAACATCGCGCTCACGCTGGCACTCTTCCTCTTCTAGAGCCTTTCCAACTAGGATTAACTCTTTTTCCTTGTTCAGGAGGGACAACTTATACTTGATGTTGACTTCAGTCTCAGCCAGGAGCGCTTTCCGTCTTTCCTCAAGTTCAACCGCGGTTGGATTTGGTCCCAAAGGTGTTTTGAGAAGCTCCAATGCGCGCATGTGTGCCTCCTTTGACCGCTCCAGGTCTTCTTCAATAGGCGTAGCCGGGGGAGGCCTTTAGGGTCCAGCACATCCTCTGGCTTTTCCGCCTTGTCACCAATGTGTTTGATGCTAGAGGAAACTTCAGCCTCGTCTGGCTTAGCCGCGGCAGCGCCGTCC
Organism: Poa pratensis; assembly: GCA_947311845.1. Classification (NCBI taxonomy): domain Eukaryota; kingdom Viridiplantae; phylum Streptophyta; class Magnoliopsida; order Poales; family Poaceae; genus Poa; species Poa pratensis. The sequence goes on from CAMZMU010000067.1 coordinate 27,146,388, forward strand.
TCCACAGCTATCTGTGCCGGGAAAGTCATTAAGACTTCGTTTGGATCGGATGAGCCATAGCCTCGCGCGGCAACCTGTGCTGCAAAGTCTTCCTCCTTATGCTCATCGAGATCTGAATCTTCCGCCATTGGAGCGGTGCCATCAGATCCGGCTTCTGAGTCTGCTCCTGTCTGTAAGGCAGGTAATATTGACTCAGGGTCAGATTCGGCCGGCTTAGGGCCAGATGCGTCAATGACACCGACAAAGCGAGAGGCGGGCTCCATAAGCTCATAAGAGCTGGAGTCAGAATCGCTTTGGGTATCAGAGTCACTCAGATCGCGATAGACAAAGGCCTGATCCGATCTGTGTTGTTGCTCGATTGCATAATCGATGGGGTGGTGGGTGGGCCAAAAGGCGGCGGATCCCCTGGGGAATCCATACGCCTCAGCCGTAAAACCCATGAAGATGTTGATGGTGCCGAAGGGGACGACGAAGCTTGACACGAGTGCGTCGTTTGCTGGGACGTAGGATCCGTCGTCTTCGATGCACCCAAAGTTGTTGATGATGCGGGCGCGACCAACCGCCATAGACTTGCCGATCTCGCCCAATGCTCCCGCCTGAAACAAAACTCCCGACGCCTTGGGCCCCACGGTGGGCGCCAACTGTCGAGGTATTGGTAACGCGGAACTACTATATGGATTCATACGTACCGTAGAGGAGGTGGGGAAGAACGTAGAGGGTTCCAGTGACGGGATTGCACACACGATCTTACCCAGCTTCAGATCTCACGACGGTGGCGAGATCCTACGTGCTGCTATAATTCACTCAAGAGAATATGTGTACAGATTACAATGAGGTTGTATGCGTGCCCTAAGGCTGCTGGAAGGCTGGCTTATAAAGGCGTCAAGCCTTCCCCTACAAGGAAAGCCTTAACCGACATAGATCATGAGTCCTAGATTAACATGGTAACAAACCCTAACTTGCTCCCTAAGGCGAACGCGGTCTGGCCTTCGTCTTGGACTTCACTAAGCCAGCCCAGGGCTTATCCTTGCGCCTAAACCCATGAGGCCTTCTCCATTAAGCCCTCCGGCTTTAGCTGATGGGCCTCCTTGGTGGGCCTGGTTTTATCCACCGTGGCAGGTATACCCGTTCGGCATAACCTCCACACTAACAGAATCTTATAGTTTAAGAAGGAAGATTATTATGCATGCCACTTTGCTTCAATCATCAAGGTACAATCTTTAATTATAATTTTTCACCCATAACTTGGTAAATACGAATTTGTGTACATCGAAGGGAGTATATAACTTCAATTCTATGATCCTAGAATCATGTTACCTATAGAGTGGCAAGCTCTGTCAACAAAGTCAAATCCAAGAATCATATTAACTAATATTGGCGGGAAGAAAACTATATAATTGCTATACATCTACTCATCCTCATTTGCATATTTGTTGTTTCCCTTGGTATGGTCTATATAAATTTTTCAATCTGAAAACTGTAGGGGAGGCCTATATAGAAGATAGTGAGTAGGGTAACTTAGCCTAACTCAGTTAGTGGGAGGTGTGGTTGCCACCGAGGTTTGAATTCTCCCCCATTCAAATTTTGGTGCCTATTTCTTCTATCAAGTAGAAGTTGCCTTGTTTCTCCTGGGCAATCTAATTTTTTTAACACAACATGGCAAGTGTTAACCACAATTGTAGTTATCAATGTACTACAATTGCTAGAATGTGCAATTGCACATGATTTGGCAAAATATTGATAAATAGAACATGTGATGAACTAAGTAGGAAAAAAAAAATCACACAACCTCAACTTACCGCGCTAGAATCTTGGCCGATCACAAAAACCAAAAGTTGGGGACGAAACTTGTTAATGGCCGGAACAACCAATTCATTCATCGCATATTCATACCCTGCATCCCCACTCCCATTCGGCAAAGGTATGTTGAGATTGTACCCAAGCCCCTTCCCTTCACCAATCTCATCCGCCGAGCCACTCTGCGGATTCGACGGCCCCCAAGACCCATGATTCATGTGAAGAGATATCGTCAACATGCTCTCCGTCCGATAGAAGCCCTCCGCGGTGCCATTCCCGTAGTGCACATCAATATCAACGACCGCAACCTTCGCGCGGCCAGAATCTAGAGCCAGCCGCACAGCAAGCCCAGCGTTGTTCAGAAAGCAGTACCCGTCGGCACGGTCCGGCTGCGCGTGGTGGCCAGGGGGACGGACCAGTGAGTAGGCCATCTTCCCATGCCCGTCTAGTATGTGCCTCACCGCTGATAAGGTTGTTCCAGCAGCCAGAAGCGCTGCGCCCCATGAGCCAGGGTTCAAGAAAGTTCCGGCACATAACTTCTTGGCTCCATTTGCATTCGCTTGCACGAGCTCGTGAATGTATTCTGTCAGGCACAAAAAAGATGGTTAAGTGGTCCAGGGTTGTTTTTACTCAAGTAGATGACAGTTGTAGATGGTGGTTGAATAAATCGGGAGGGTTTTCCTGCAGAAGGTAAAGCGCGGCGCAGCGCCTGGCAAAACTGGCATCTGATTGCTTTAGCAGTTGAGCCGGATGGGCTCCATTGGCAAGGCGTATTGGAGATGGCTAGAAAAAGATGAATAGAGTGTGTTTTGAAAAGAAGTTTGGTTGCGTGTGTAGTTGTTTCTGTTTTGCTGGAGTCTGGAATTTGCTGTTCCTGTAATGAGCTATCTGGACTGTGCTGAGCTCTAGCCTTGTTTAGATGGTGAAAGGAAGAGAGGGAGTTGCGGTGGAGGGTTTCAGGAGGTTGTTGCTGACACCTGTGAATTTGGTTTCAAAACTCTTGTGAACCGTACGTGTGGTTTCATGTTATATGAAATCGGGAGCCATGAGCTCTTTAATTCGAAAAAAAGCCACAGAAAAGATTAAGTGCCCGTTCGGAATACAAAAAATTCGTAGGAATTTTACAGGATTCCGGTTCATGTCCCACATGAACATGAAAACGAGGCATAGCAAGTGACAATATAGACTGTTTTGCAGTGCAATTATGCAAACACCATCTAAATGTATCACGACAGGCAGGGAGTCGAGGCGATTTAAACAAGATGAGCAGTATTATATGAGTCGGGTTCATTTCCCGATAACAGCTCTAGGTCGGATGATTTTTGCAGAGGGAGATTTGGGGGGGCTGACCAGACCAGACCTGGGGTGTGGAAGGAGAGGAGGTCGCCGGCGTGGGCGGGGCTGCCGTCGTGCCAGGAGAGGAAGGGCGCGATGGGCCCGCGGCGGAGGATGGAGACCATGTTGCGTACGCGGTCGGCGTTCTCCGGGTGGTGGTCGAGCACGTCGAGGAAGCCCGGGTCGTGGCCCGAGTCGAAGACGCCGCGGCCGGCGTCGTGGGCCAGCATGCCCTCGTGCCAGAACACCGCCAGGTTCTCCCCCGCCGTAGCCGCAGCCGCCGTTGAGGAAGGGGGGTCCATCGGCGGCAGGGTTCTCTGACTGTGGTGGTGGTTCGTCGGTTGACCGAAGCGAAGCGAAGCTCGAGTCTGACTCTGGAGGAGAGACAGAGACGCACATCTCGTCTCGCGTCCAGAGAAAGCTTTACGTGGGCCAAAATGGGCCTACCATGCCTAATCGTGTTGGGCTTCAAATGCGTAACGTTTCTAGTTGTGGGTGGACATTGCTATCTGGACCTATACCACCTGATGAAATTGGTTGTTCTCAAGGAAAAAAAACTGATTTTTAGAGTCAGCATGCATGCAGCTATTACTCGTGGCCTGGGCGATCCAGCTGGAGAAGACGGAACTGCGTCGTCATATGCTTGCAACATGCAGCTGCTCCCCTGGGCATCGGCATCCGCTCCGTGGCCAACGGCGTCGGCACGTGAACGCCTCCAACCCCTATGCGCCTAGCTACAGAGCCAATTAATTTCGAGTCAGGTCTGCTTGGTCGTGCGCGTCCCGGGCCGGGGCACGCACGCGGCGGGTGAGATGAGGATGTCTCAAACGGGGCGACGCAAACGGACGCGCGTTTGGTCCGCGTTTGGTCCGTTTGCGTCGGCAAAAGGACGCGCGTCCGGCCCAGATCCGTTCCTTTCCGGCCAGTGCGCTCAACGGGGCCGACGCATCGAGTCCGCCCGGCCAGGGTTTTTGATCATTTTCGGCCATTGTGATCACAATACAACAAATAGCAAGCATATGAATATAAAATAAAACATAATCCTGGCCTCATAGGGCCATGTCTGCATACATGCCCAAAATATTACAAATTCCGGCCATCGGCCATGTTTTTCCGGCCATATCGGCCATAGTTCAACACCGGCATGCAACATAAATAAAACGACCGAGATTTGATCAATCTCGATCCATGTAGTACATTTGCTTCTTGAGGTAGTAGGCCTTCTTCGTAGGGGTGAAGGCCGAGAGATCCATGTCCATGATCCTGGTCTCCTCTTGGCGTAGGGCGAGCTCAATGTCCTTTGCTTTTGCCTCGGCCTCCATGGCCCTAGCCTCGGCCTCCTTGGCTCTTGCATCGGCTTCCCTTGCTCTTGTCCGGCGTTTTCTTCTTCTATGTCGAATCTCTTCTTCTGCAATTCGAAGAAGAGCTTGGAAGCCGTCTCTCTCTCTAGGCGTTCCTTTTCTCTCCTCACCTCCTTCTTGTCGGCAGCCTTGTCCTTTTGGGTTAGGAACCCGTTCAATGTCTCTTGCAATGCATGGGTTGTTGCATCTCGTTTCAACTCGGCCTTCGACTTGTTCTTCCCCCTTAGCCTCCCTTCCTTTTCCGTTGTGTCCTCTCCCTTATCAAGGGGTTGTCCACCATTTTTGAGGGAGGCGTAGAGGGCCTTCCATTTCTGCTGGTCCTTGAGTGCCCGGTAGCAATGGGTCAAGGTGAAGGCCTTCTTGTATTGCCTCTTGAAGGTTTCCAAAGCTTGCAACACCTGGGCATACAAATTTATAGTAACCAAAATAATTTCCAATGTTTGCAACACCTGGGCATACAAATTGTACCAAAGAAGGGAAGAGGAGCCACAAAACTCACTTGTTCATTCACTCCGAAGCCACTTGCTGGCCGGGCTTGAACATTTTCAACGGAGCCGCAAAACTTGCTCGTCTCCGCTTGTATGTAGAGCCACCTCTTGGAGATAGATACCTCGGTCCGCTGCGTTTGAATGTTATTGGGCGGAAGGATTCTGCACTCATTGTAGCGCTTGGTGAACCGCCCCCAATATGCCGACCCTCTTTGCTCGGCCCCGAGAATTTGGTTGGTTCCAACCTCGATCCAGGACTCGCAAATGAGCACGTCTTCCTCGGCCGTGAATGATGCGCCCCTTTGGCTCATCTTTCTCTTCATGGCCCGGGCTTGGGTCTCGAGCTTTTCTTCGAAAACCGGCTCATTGTCGATGTTGATCACATCGGGGTCGGTCGGCGGAACTTCATCATCGACGGCATCGTAATCGTCCTCGGTGTACTCGTTGTTGTCCCTGATCATGTCCTGGAGGACGTCGTCCCCTTCATCATGGACCTCCTCGAAGTACCTGGGGTCACCCGGCGACGGCCTGGGCATTTCGCCGAACAGGTTACGCGCCGGGGCGACCACTGCCGGGGCAGCTGCACGCGCGGCCGCTGTCTGCGCCGCCGGTGAGTGTCCGACCAATGGTGTAGTAGGCGTGTTCAGATCAAGCGGAGGTACCTCGACCGGGCTGGGCGCGGATTCGCCTGAGGTAGGGGAAACCCGCAGCGGCATGGTTCCCGGAAGGTACCCGTACGGTGGCGATGGTGCCGTCGCGGAAGATCTCGTCCTTGGCGGTCGGGCCGCCGAGGCGTTGGAGCTGGCCGCCGCAGTCGCCACACCGACCGCGGCCGCCGTCGGGGTAATTCCAATCAGGAGGAGGGCAGCGGTCGCGGCCCTGGACACGAGGTCAGATTCGTCCTCCGGCACGGCGGCGGCCTTCTGGGCGGCGTTGAGCTTCTCCTGCTTCAACCTCCTCCTCCGGTCGCCCCGCTTCAGGGTCTCTGCGGCCCTCTGCTCGTCGGTGAGTTCCTTCTTTGGTTTCTTTGCAGCTTTGGGCGCACATCCAGCGGCGGAGGCGGTGCCGGCGGCGGCAGGTCGAGCGTCGGAGGCGGCGGCGGCGGCTGCACCGGCCATGGCTAGGGCTGGAGTGTGGACTGGGGTGGACCGGGGTTTTGGGAGAGACCGAGGCCGAAGTGCGGACCAGAGGAGGACACAATTGCGCTCCGCCGCGCGTCCGCGCCCGACGCATCTGTGGCCCAAATTTGGGCCAGGAATGCGTCGTGGCGGACAGAAAAACGGACCCCGTTGGGCCGTGTTTTTGGCTCGCGCGGACAGGGACGGACGCGCGCGGACTCGATGCGTCGGCCCGTTGGAGACATCCTGAGATCAAGAAGCCGCTCGGCGCTCCCGTCGTCCGTGACCCGGCGCGCTCCGGTTGGGTTCGGTGCCGTGTACGTACCGCGTGATACGCTCCACGCAGCCCCAGCCCCACCTCGTCGGAACGCAACAGACTCTCACGTCTCAACTCTCGGCAGATGCTGCTGCTGCCACTGTTCAATCGTTCGGAACGGCTCGCCCGCATCCCTGTGACGGCACACGCACTACGAAAGCGGAAAGTCTCTACGGAAACGTTAAAAAAAATCATTAGCCGATCGATGATGATGGGCGGATGGCGACGTACAACTCGATCCCCACGACTGGATCATCGATCGGCCTAGCGAGGCGAGCTACTACTAGAATAGACAGACACAACGATCTCTCCAGAGTTCAGCAGATTCGTTTTAGATTAACCCAACCAAAGCCGACGACAAAGATCCACCGGATCATTTGGCCGATCCTCTCCTCCGATCGACAAGGGGAGGCCCCGCCTTGCACGCTCACGGCTAAACAAGCCCGTCTCCCTCCCTAAACGCCTTTCTAGCCTAGTGGTAACCGGCTAATTAGGCCACCGCCTGTCTGCTGGCCGTGGCCGCCACCGTTAGCTTTCCTCCGGTGGTTGCACCGTCCTTCTCCGGCCGTCTGGGTTTCTTTACGCCTGTCGTCTGCTGGCCGTGACCAAGGATCCAATCGAATCGCTCGCACCTGTAGGCGGCCCTGATGCCCTGCTGCATGCAGTCTCCTTGACGATAACGGGGCAGCTACCGTGGATTGGATGGGTGGTTTTTCCTAGTGCAACCTTTTGGATATAGATAGGTGATCGCTACGTACATACTCGTCGAATTAATTCAGACACACGGCGGATGGCGTTTTCGTTGAGAGGATACTGATGAGAAAGAAAAGGTTGACATCCGTGCGTTTGTTGAAGCACTATCATTCCAACGCCTGAAAATATACCAGAAGATCCCCGGCCGCACATAAAAAATGTCCAGAACAGATGAATTAATTGTGACTCTCCCTGGCCACGAAATTATTGTGTCCAAGAGAAAACATGTGATCCGTACTGCTTGCTACATGATCGACGATACAGGCGAGAGGGAGCAGGAAGAATCACCGGCACGCCGTTACCTGCTGTGATCTGCAGTCTGACAGCCAGACATACAGACAGAGACAGGTCAATGCCCTTGGAATTTGGCGAGTGAAGGACTGAAGGCAACCAGACCTTTTTTTTTTTTTTTTTTGATAATGCACATACTTGTATTCAAATGCAAACGATTACATCGACCCGACAAGCATACACACGGAGGAACAGAGAGATCCGAGGCCAGCACACCTCGCAACCACCTTCTTCTACCTCTGGTACGACCACCAGACGAGCTCCACGGCGCCGGAGACGACGAAGAACACCGCCGTGGAGATCGAAACCCCGAGGAGCAGCAGAGCCCCTAGCCATCAGGCGTTGAAGAGCCGCAACAGTCGCCGCCTCCGGGGAGCCGGCCTTGGGAACGACGCCAAGTAAACATCGGCCGGGGGAGGCCCCCGAGCCCAACCTGCTCCAGATCCGGGGGCCACGCCCCAGATCCTCCACCACCTTGCCACGCGCCAGCCAGGGCGCCGCCTTGGATCCTCCTCTCCTGCCGCCAGATCTGCCGTCCCAGATCTGATGGGGGAAGACGGGCTCGAACACCACGCCGGGCCTCGAGCCACCACCAGACGCGCGCGACGACGGCCGGCTCCGAGGAGCACCAGCGAGAGCCAACGATATATAGAACGTCACGGGCAGCAGTGTGCCTTTATGTTACCCTCCTAGCTCGAGTCGAATGCCTCACAGTCACAGCCATGGATCATGGCACTGCACAGGGCCCAGTTGTCATTGGCGCAAGCAACGGTGGTATTTTCCTTCATTTCCCATGCTGTTATGATGCCGCAGGTTGTGACACGGCAGAGCACGCACCCCTCGTGCCGCAAGTTCTTGATTACCGTAACAGAGAAACTCCTGCTTCGGTAGCCCGCTCATGCTGGTCAATGCTCCGCGCTGTTATCAAGGCTAGATCTGGTATATTCATTCCTTTCCTGGAAGCACCTTTGTTTCTATTATCAAAAATCAGCTATAATAGATTTTTGTTCTATGGAATAAAGGCTTATTTGCATTGGAGGAATTTAATGGAATTTCGGAGGATCCTAATCCATAGGAAAAAAATTCTATGCAAATATTTTTGGATCTAAGGTTGAGGACTCGAGGTCACCAAATTCTTATGAAGTCTATCGATATGTCCTCCATTTCATAGGAATTACAACATGAATTTAAACCTCGTTTTATTTTAAATGTATAATACACCTACATTCTATCTCTCTCCTTAATCATGTGCACCATCAAAAGAAACATTTGAGAAAATTCCCATGTTTCCAAAATCTATACAAATTCACCATGTGTGACATCTCCAAATGAGTCCCTAAGTGGGAGTAATATACATGGTAGCATGCAACCTCATGGCTCATGCAGTGTCAACTAGACGTTTGTGTGGCATGACATTAAATAAGGAAACATAAGTTTGTGACAATATAACACATCCAAAAAAGAATAACTCTAATGAAACAGAAAGAGAAAGACTTTGGGGCTTACTGGCTAGCACATGCGGTGGTGTGCTAGGCAGTCATAATTCGAGCCTCACCTCTACCTTAATTAAAAACAACGGGTCGGGGTTCCTCCCCATGTTGGTTCGTCTTTTTAACAGAGCAGCAAAAACGCAGAATTGTAGAAACGAACCCTCTTTGGGTGGACTTAGAAAATACTCCAATTCTACAGAATTTCATATGCACCAAACTTTATTTGATTCCATCACAGGAAAACTAAACGATCCTGATAAGAGTTTTGAATGGATGCTAGATTTCTATTTAAAACTAGTGCTAATGATTTCTTAAGAAAAAAATCGTATGAGATTCAGTACCGCAAATAACAAGCACCATAGCAAAAATTACTAAGAATTTAAATCTTCCAAAATTCATATGCAAGTTCTTCAAATCAAAGTGGAGTTTCCCGCCACTATGGGTGGACTTAGAAAAGACGGACCATTTGCTCAGTTTGCCGAAACTGAAAATCCCCTCTGACTGAACCACTAGTAGAGAACAGGGCATCAGTACCGGTCTTATTAGGCCTTTAGTACCGGTTGTGCAACCGGTACTAAAAGGTCGAGACTAAAGGGGTACCCCTTTAGTACCGGTTTTATAAACAACCGGTGCTAAAGGCCCTCCACGTGGCCGAACCTGCGCGCGCTTCTGACAAGACATTGGACCAACTCGAAACTAAAGAGGTGAACTATGAGGTGCGTCATAATATTGAAGAAGGACGGTGGAAACACCAACTCGAAACTGACAAGACATTGGACCACACCAGTCTGTAAACTTGGTAGAGTTGCTGGATCGATTACCTTCTGAGAAATTGCATTCAGGAATGCACATAGCTTCACAATGGGTACTCGAACGTTTTCCGGTAGAAGCCCCCTCAATGCAACCGGAAGTAATTGTGTCATAATCACGTGGCAGTCATGAGACTTCAGGTTTTGGAACTTTTTCTCTGCCATGTTTATTAGGCATTGGAGACGAAGATCTTCACTTATCTTCAATTTTGCTCTCAAATCGTCGTTTTCTTTTTTAAAATACTCGACAATAGGGTCGGCCGGAATTTCCGGTTCAACTACCTCCTAAATAAAAATATATCTACGTCAAGTTGGTCGACATGATTGTTATAAACACGAGACAAAATAAACAGTTAAAAAGATATACCACATCCGAATCATAGACCGGACGAGGGCCGAAGGGGACGGATATCAAAACCATGACACTATACATATATAAAAAAACATAAGAAAATTATACAAGAAATAATTATGCATTTAAATCATATAACTAACAATTTTTAAAATAAAAGATAAAAAAGAGGCTCACCGAGGTGGTATCGGTGACGGAGCGGCGCGGGTGATCGACGGCGGTGAGGAAGGGGACACTATATAAAACCACAAATTATACTTTAATTTGAGCTCAAAATGCATATAAAACAAATGAAATCCCTAACTTAGTCATTTCATCAAACACCTTGCAAGCACCACCAAAATCAAACTTGCTAAACTTGCACGAAAATGAGCTAAACTTGAAATGCCGGAAGAGGAAATGAAGAAGTTGCTAACCCTTGTATAGGGTGCCACCAATCTTGACAAATGTTGGAGAAAAAAGCGGTGAACTAGAGCTTGGGAGAGAGGAAAAATGGAGTTGGGTCGAGTTGCTTCTGGCTCGGGGTGGAAGAAGGGATATAGTGCCCGAAACCTTTAGTACCGGTTTTTAAAAGGAACCGATACTAAAGGTCTCGCCGTGGGGCCACCAATCGCGGCCGCATGTGGCCGCGTGGCCTCCAACTCTTTAGTACCGGTTGCTATGAACAACCGGTACTAAAGGGTAGCCTTTAGTACCGGTTGTTAAGAGCAACCGGTACTAAAGGTTCTCGCCGCGGTGCCACGAACCCAACCGGTGCTAATGCCCCCCTTTAGTACCGGTTTTTGGTCAACCGGTACTAAAGGTGGCGCATCAAAGCCTCCTTTTCTACTAGTGAACCCTCTTTTATATCATTGACATCAATTAACGACTGCATGCTAGTGCAATGCAATTAAATGAACTAGCCATGCACTATAAAATGGAAACCAAGTTGAGGACATGTGAGCGATAATTTATTTATCCAGTTATTTATTCGTTGGCCCTACCCCTTGGCAAACAAGATATAGTCCAAGATATCTCTGATGATGGGTTACGACAGATGATGCGTCCAGAACTACATATATCAATCATATTATTGGATGGTTGCATCGAATTCATATATTTTATGCAAGATGCAACATATCCATATCGTCAAATCTGCGTACACCCATCTGTCATTCACGACGCCTCATCAAGCTGTCAAGCAAGTTGACGAGGGTGAAAAACTAAGCATGTTTTCTTAACACACAGCACACTCAGAAAGAAGTTAGAAGCTCAAATCAACACAGGTGCGACCACTGAACTAATTTGAGATGTCGCGACTCGGCCAATTTCTCAGCTCAGAAATGAAAATTATCGCGAAAAGCATAGCCAAAAAAATATTGCCAGATCAAATCAAAAGATTTAGAGGGTAGGCAAAAGCAACTTGGAATGCAGAATGCATTACTAGGTGGACGCATAAACAGCCATTAACTCTTGTACACACATCGGCCACTTAACCATTTTTTTCATTTGATTAGCACCAAGCCACCAAAAGACCAAATTGATCGATGTGATCACTCAGCTACTCCTACGTTCCACCTGATGTCGTAGATTGGCCTTATCTATTGAGTATTGTTACGTTTGGAGTACTCGACCACTATACAACTCGAAAATGTCATAAAGCAAACACTTTAGATGTACTCCCTCCGTTCCAAATTAATTGACTTCCATTTGTCCACACATGGATGTATCTAGACATGTTACACGTATAGATACATCCACACGTGGACAAATGGAAGTCAATTAATTTGGAACGGAGGGAGTAAAATACATGGTCTGTGGACCGCTTGGCGCAGATGAGGCAAGCAGTTGATTTCCGTGTCGGTATGAGCACTATAGTTGAGAGTTTGCACTCTCCCGTTAACGTCTACTATTGTTATTTTAATCTTATGCAAAAAAGACACGTGTATGTCTAACGTCTACTAGTTTTTTCTAATCTTATGCAAAAAGACACACGTGTGTGTCTAGTAGAAAAAGTAATTATGCTATTTCAAGGAGTTTTCTCAACTTCTCATAATTTCATTCAATGTGGTTCGAATCCGATAATCATTTTTTCTCCCGTTGTGTTCTACGAACAAGATTTTTTTCTCACGGATTAAAGGGACAATTCAATAAATTACTCCCTCCGATCAATATTAGTTGTCGCTGAATCGTATGTATCTAGACATGTTTTAGTGTAGATACATTCGATTCAGTCACAGTTAATATGGATCGAAAGTAGTATTTTGGACCACCAGAGCTTGGTTCACTATATTTGTCGTGGTAAATATTTCATCATTACTTATCTCTCAGTGTAGGAAGTCAGCCTAGTTCAATTGGTTGGGCCAGTGGCGACCAAATCCTCATGAAATCAAAGTTGCTCGAAGACGAGACTTTGTGCATAATCAAGATTAAAATCTTAAAACACATACTATTTATCCTTGTAGACCTTGCAAAAGGTTGCGTGTATCCTGGCCAAAATACGAGTACACATTTGTGTAGGCTTCTGTCAGTCGCTATGTGGGAGCGGTCATGGGTGAACTTCAACGATCTAGCCTTCTGACTACATCTATATGTAATTTTCTTGTAAGGTGTTGGCTCGAAGATTTGCTTTGGGGGTAACAAGTAACAACCTCATTTTAAGCTAGTTGGACCGACAATATTGTCCTACGAGAAAATTTACTTTCTTGAAGGCATTGTCTTGGAGTGTTGCGATTTTATGTAAGTTCCCATGCTGCTCGAGACTGTTGGATTTTGGTCAACGGTGAAATTTGGTGGTAGGATAGAGAAGATACTTTCATTAGATCGATCCAAAGTGGATAACCTTTGGTTTTGTTCTTTCTATCGTGTAAGTTGATTCCTTCGATATGAATATTTTTCGTCAGTAATATTATTATTGCGTGCATCTGAGCATGTAGAGGTCAGGAGTCTTTGTTTCCTTTAAAAAAAATGATATTTAACCCTTATCTCATTATTCATGAGTTGATGTAAACTTTTCTATCACCATCAAATGTCTTGCTCTTCGAGCCAGACATTGCGATAGGTTTGTGAATGTTGTCACCATCAATCCTGACCAAATTCCCAAGCCTTGTTCAAGAAGAAAGAGGCATACCACTCCAGGTCGATGAAGAGGGTGAAAGCTTACGGAGATTTCAAAATTATGGAAGTGAGCTCGGGCGTCATGAAGAACATTATTTTCCAAAATTAGAATAAGATATTGCAAGGTTTATGTATTGATGTATTCTACAAGTGTGTAAAATTTCAATATGAAATACATTTTACTCTAGGCTACACAAGAAAGACAAACTATAACAAATTTTGGGCGCAAAAATAGCTCACTATTCAAAAGATAAAAAAAAATACATCCATATGATTACTTTTCGTGTAACCCAATGGAAGAAGTATTATTTTCATAAAGTTTTCACGCATGTAGAATGCATGTGTATATTTACACGTACATCCTTTTCTGGATTGTTTGAAATCCTCAAATATCATTTTCAAAATCTCTAAAGCTATAGTGTCAAAACGTCTCACCCCTCACTCATGAAGATCCATCGATCTCAAAATATGGCAAGCCATTCCTTAGCAAATTTTGCTAGAATAAACCAGCTCACATGGTGTTGGATATATAGAAGTCCTTTTGATTTATCCAATTTAGACAACTCTGCAAACACTTATTGATCAAATAAAATCTTTCCTTTTTTCTGAAAAAAACATGCCTTGCTTCTTTTCTCCACCAAGTGACCTGCTTAGGACAGTAATTAGTGAGATATTCTCATATGCCTTTTAAGTTGGAATATCCCTTTTAAGCCACTAGCCATCTCGCTCGCCTAATTTAATCCCAGCACAGCAAGGTCAGGCCGTCACCAGCACCACCATTCGCTGTTGCGGCCATGCTCTGCATATATAAGCCACCGAGCAAAAACTCCTTCGCCTTCAACCAACACCGTTACGCCGCATCAAAGCTCCTGCAGAAAAAAATAAGACAAAAAATTCCCACAGCTCGAAGCCCCGACCACCAGCGAGGAGGAGAGCCAGCCAGCAGGGAGCGGGCGCCCGACGCTGCACGAGCTCCAGACGCGCGCGCGCGAGCGAGCAGAGGCCGGCGCCCAGCGAGGCGGGAGATCTCGCCGCGGCCTGCGACGCCGCCGCCGGCCTGCCGGCCTGCCTGCCAATGCTGGCGGACACTCCCGAGGTAAGCCCCTCCTGCCTCGGCCGGGTCGCGCGCGGTTGGTGGGAAGCGCTGCGCTGCGTGATCCGCAGATTTTTTTCTGCTACTGTTCTGGATAACCGACGCTCTCCCTCTGTCTGTGTGTGATGCGCTGGTTTTCGCCAAGTAGTTCATCGGTTCCCGTGCTAATCCCCACCTATCCCAAATAGTGCCTCTCCTAGTTCCCTTTCTAAGAACAGGTTTCAAGTACTCCCTCCGTTCCAAATTAATTGACTTGGTTTTGTCCAAATATGGATGTATCAATACTTGTTTGATGTCTAGATACATCCATGTGTAACAAAATGTGTGTCAATTAAATCCGAACGGAGGGAGTACCAGTTTACGCTGTGGATTTGATTGGCTGCCACGTGACGCGAGTACGCTTTGGTTAAAGTTGCTTGGCTTATGCAGTTGTCTCGTCGCTTTTGTGCAGGCGCGGATGTGCAGATGTTTGAGCTGCTGCGGCATGGGCATGGCGGCAGGAGTGTGATCCGTCCTCTGGGTGTATTCAGAGGCCACTCGCTGCTGTGATTATCTCGTTGACGGAGTTGGGACGCGTGATGGAGTCCCGGATGGATCAGTACGAGATCATGGAGCAGATTGGGCGCGGTGCCTTTGGCGCTGCCATCCTCGTGAATCACAAGATTGAGAAGAAGAAGTACGATACAGTTGAATCCTTCCCTGTAGTATACGCTCTATTTTCACCCGTCAAATACGATTTACAGCGGTATGATTTTTATTGGTTACAGGTATGTACTGAAGAAAATCCGTCTTGCGAGGCAGACGGAGCGCTGCCGCAAGTCTGCTCATCAAGAGGTTTGTGAAATCCTTGGGTGACTTCCTCTGCTGTTTCACTTGGTGCTGTTTTGAGGAATTGACTAAGAGGAAAATAAATTGCAGATGGCTCTGATTGCTCGACTGCAACATCCTTACATTGTTGAATTCAAAGAGGCTTGGGTTGAGAAGGTTTTTAATTTGACAGCTTTATTTTTACTTTGCTTGTACCGTTTGAAGTTTCAGTTTTGAATTTTCTTACTGACAAGGGGAGTTATGCAGGGTTGCTATGTCTGCATCATCACCGGCTACTGCGAAGGGGGAGATGTGTGAGTGTTACTTGGTGTTTTCGAGTTCAGATTTCTGGTTCCATGTTTTAAAATTGTATTCTTTTTATTTTTTTCCTTTAATCACAGGGATGAGCTGATGAAGAAATCAAATGGTACTTACTTTCCTGAGGAGGTATGTAATGACTTGTCTCTTTTGTTCATCTGACTGAAGGGCGTCTGGCTGAAGGGGAAAATCGCTTCCGACATTAAGCTCATAATACTGATCGATCACTTATTGTTCCTCAGAAATTGCTGAAATGGTTCGCGCAGTTGGTATTAGCTGTTGACTACCTGCATTCAAACTATGTCTTGCATCGTGATCTGAAGGTAAGCAACATTGGATATGGTCATTGTCAATTATTTGTACTCACTCCGTCCAAAAATAAGTGTCTCAGATTTGCCCAAAAGTAGATGTATCTATACATGTTTTATATCTAGATACATCCACTTTTTAACAAACTTGAGACAGTTATTTTGGGACGGAGGGAGTACAATATATCATTGACAAATTGTTCCTCATAATTGCAGTGCTCCAACATATTTCTCACCAAAGATCATGATATACGCCTTGGTCAGTTCCTGATGACAAATGCAGTACTACAAGTCCAGTTATTTCGTACCACTTCAACATTTTTAACCTTTTGTTTCATCAATTTAAATGCAGGAGATTTTGGCCTAGCCAAGACTCTGAAGGAAGATGACTTAACTTCTTCAGTATGATCTCTTTTTCCTATTTTCTATCATTTCTCTCTTTGTAAAAGATTCACATTACCATAGCCTTTCCAACTGCTAGAAGGCATTTCATTTATCGATCTAGTAATCCCTCATATGATATATCACCAATGACGGACATGCTGTTTTTCCTGCTTATATACCTCATACTATTTACAGTCTTCCTCTCCTCTTATTAACCATAAACAATGTAGACACATAGATTCATCTGTGTTGTGGAGAAGAGAAAGGCACAATCATGTTCCTATGCTCAGATTCTTACTGAATACTGACGCTATCGTATTCTCTTTAGGTCGTTGGAACACCAAATTACATGTGTCCTGAGCTGCTTACAGATATTCCCTATGGGTTCAAGTCAGATATCTGGTCGCTTGGTAAAAACAAATAAAACTGCCTAATGTTTCTGTACTATTCCTAGATTATGACCCATTTTCTTACGAATTTAATTAACTTTGTCTTGTATAGGATGCTGTATGTATGAGATGGCAGCTCATCGACCTGCTTTCAAGGCCTTTGTGAGTTCTTACTGATCTATTTTTGCTCGAGAATCATTATCCAGGAATAGCTTTTCTGCATGGATTATGAATTGGACATTTACGTTTTCCATTTACATAACATCCAAAAGGGTTCATACCCGTTTTTAGTTTTACTGACTTTAGTAGTCAATATATTGAAGAATCTGCAATGTTTTGGTAGAACTAGCTAAAATCCGGCTAATTCTGTAGTCTGTCCTGTATATTCTCTTTCGGAAATACATTCAAATGCTATAAAATTCAAAAGGAACATAAATTAACTCTGTATGTAAACTTATTTCCTATGTAAATTTATGTTCTTTTTGAGGCAATGCTCAGAAGTGCTTTAGGCAAAATTACAAGAAGAAACCAACTACTCCCTTCGTTCCAAATTAATTGACTTGGTCTTGTCCAAATATGGATGTATCTATACTTGTTTGGTGTCTAGATACATCCATGTGTAACTAAATGTGTGAATTAAATCCGAACGGAGGGAGTACCATTGATAATTGCCTAAATTGAGAAAAAAGAATTCAGTTAATCTATCAGTTATGATTGGCATATACTGTCCCACATATAGCTCTTCACATATTACAGCGTTTGAGCATTTTAATTTTTCGAATGATTCACACAACGATTCAAGTAATTTCTATATAAATTCTCAGCTATATATTTCTTTTTGCAAAAAAGATGGAATGGTGCTTATGATTCATTTGAAGCTAACTATTTCTCTACATATAGTACCAAAATTTGGGACATACTCCCTCCGTTCCAAATTAATTGACTTGCTATTCACTAAATGCGGATGTATCTAGACTTACATCCACATTTGATGGATATCAAGTCAATTAAATTGGAACGGAGGGAGTACTATGTATCCAAATACTGTTTACAAGAAAACTACTCGTATTAAATAATAAATAAAGCTAGTACTGATTTATTAAAAATTTGTCAATAAAACATCTGCAGTGTTGGGGGTTTCCTAGTCGTTATCTGGTGACACTACTATTTGCAGTTTTTTTTCAACAAATCCCTGGACTTACCCGATTAAGAATGCTTGCAGGATATGGCTGGATTGATAAGTAAGATAAATAGGTCCGCCATGGGCCCCTTGCCTACCTGCTACTCTCCTTCTATGTACGTGCACTTTTCTTCATAGAGTAGGTTGTAAATAAGCTTTATGATTGTTTTTCATTTATCTCATTTCAATAGCATAATCTGTACTGTAAGTCATCATCCTCATTCTTATGCTTCGGAACCAAGTAATTATTTGGTACCATCTGTAGTGATACTGGTGTATTGCAGTTTATGTCCTTTTTAAGTCATAAATTTATAAATGTGACAAGAGTTTTATAATGTGACAAGAGTATACAACTGAAACGATTTCCCTTTTTGTTGTTAAATACAGGAAATCTCTCATCAAAATTATGTTACGGAAGAATCCAGAGCATCGACCTACTGTAAGCTACTATGAAGCTAGAAACCTTCTAACTATAGCCTTGTCTCTTCCACTCCATCCATATTCTGAATAATATATAATGTCATGTGAACAGGCATCAGAGATTATGAAGAATCCATATCTGCAACCTTATGTTGATCAATGCCGTGCTCTGTATGATGCTTTAAATCCCGTACGGATACCGCAGAAACCATGGTCCACTTCGCGGAGCAGTCAAAGAAGCATGTCTGAGAGCCAAAGCAGTAGCATTTCTAGTAGTGATATAGACAGCACACAATCAAGTGACAGAAGCACATCAGGTGGAGCTGGAAGTACCGATATCAAGGTTGTCGATGCTCGAAGCATTCATGATGTGGATCGAGATGACTCAGATGAAATGTGTACAACGCCAGAAGATCTCAGAGGCAACAAAGACATTTCGCGTGTTCAACTGAAAAGACAAGATTCGTCCAAGTCCATAGATCATCATTCCAGAGGTGAGAGTAAGCAACCAAAAATCATTGAGAAGATAATGACAACCTTAAGAGAGGAGAGCAGGCTTAGAGAAAGCAGTTCTCCTGCAAGAACTAGAGGCGTAAAGCTGAGTTCTGCAGTCAGTAATAAGAATGAAGCAGATCAATCATCAGATAGTTCAAGGTTTAACAGCAATGCTGCATACAGATCAAACTCTGGTGACGATTCATCTCATGGGTTGGCCAATACAAACAATGGATGCACGAATTCAGTACAAGCATCACCACCTTTAAAGCAACTGGTATGAGCCTGCTTCCTTTATCATAAAAATCCAATTTGTTTCTATACTAACTCCTTTCTCCTGCCACTGGTCATGCAGTTACCTATTACTGAGCACCGTTCAAATGTCAGAACTGCTCGGTCATCAACTCCTGAACCTGCCAAACAGGTCATAGAAAATGGTTCCGCAGTTTCAGGGAAGTCAAAAATCAAGACCCCACCTAGTGCTACTAGACGGTCTAGCCCTCAGAGGCGAGCGGCAGTAGGGACAACCAGCCACCCAGTCACTGTGCAAAAAGGAACTCATACTAAGGTCATGGTGGAGAGTGAGAAAAGTCCATTCAAACCTGCCTATTCTCCAGATAGTACCCCTGATGATCTTCCACCTATTGTAAGTCCATCTAAAAATCCTTCAGAAGGACTGAACATCATGCTAGACAATTCACATGCAAAATCTGCTCCTGGGAATTGTTCACTGTAGCAACTAAGGAAGACATCAGTGTTTCCTCAAGTTCTACATCTGGTTGTGTTGAAAAGATCGACCAGTCTGAGCTATCTGAAAGTACCTCACCAGTCTGCTTGATTTCATCGCACACAACCTCAGTGCCTGGTGCTGCTATCATGGAGGATAATGGACTTACAGCCATATCATGTTCAGAAACAAACACGGACAATTTGCAGAAGAGTGTGGCTATTAATGATGATTCAAGCCTGAGCTCTGCTTTGGGTCCATCCATTCCAAGTTCTGAACAAGATTTTGTTCGCAAGGATGATGTGCAATCCAGTAAGCATGGGCAGAACATTGTCACCTTACAAAGTGACGAGGACAAATTTACTGTCCAAGAGCTTCTGACGTCGACGCCATCATACGTTGATTCTTTTGCCTCAACCACAGAAGATGCAGTGTTGGAGAGGGGGCCCAGTTCTATTCAGTTAATGAAGAAACAAACAGGTTCACATTTGAATCCACTTATTGATGATGCCGTACAGAATATTCGGCACGTCCATCTCAATGGTAGCAATGAGCAGCCAATATCAGAACATGTTCAAGGGGAAACTCAGAACATGGCTGTCAGCAAACTTGTGAATGTGGTACGAGAAGATCTGGCTGTAAGAAGCAGCTCATGCTCATCGAACACCCTACCTGCTACACTTTTCCCTTGGTTGCTTCTCAAACGGGTGTTTCCGAAGGCAATGCTGCCTGCAAGATACCAGCCATCTTAGACACAGTGAGATTATCTACTGGTGTCAAGGAAGAGACATCCCCTGCTAAGGAAATGCTAGATGTCACATCATTTAGGCAGCGGGCCGAGGCTCTCGAGGGGCTCCTGGAGCTTTCTGCAGACCTGCTGGAAGACAACAGGCTGGAGGAACTTGCTATTGTTCTCAAGCCGTTTGGGAAGCTTAAGGTTTCTCCAAGAGAAACGGCGATCTGGTTGGCTAGAAGCTTTAAAGGGATGATGAACGACGAACCAAGTCGCACGTCAACGTGAGTCTTTGTATTGTGTACTAGCATTTGAGGATTATTTTTGGTTTGTTTGCTGCCTCCTTGTGCTGTGAGGTTGCTCAAAAACTCGCTTGGTTTTATAACAGCGTGTGGTCTGGCTTTGCCTTTTGATTCAACCATTCTTTGTGGCGTATGTTGTACATAGACAAGACCTGTAAGCAGAAATAAATATTCCTTCAGTGCTCCAAATGGTTTGCACGGTCAAGCATTTTTCTTGATTTCGGCATTTTTTTCTAGAGAGATTGCTGTCAGCACTTGATGCTGCCTAGAGCTTCCCCCCTAAGCACTGGCCCTGAGATCACAATAAAGGCTGTTTCACCCCAGAAAACAAACAAGCAGTGCTCTCCTCAAGAAAACATAACTTGACGCTGCACTAAATCCTCTAGTGTGGTCACATACACTGATGAGTAGGATTGTAATCGGATGGGATATAGAACAGTGAAGGTGTCTAATGATACGTCTCCAACGTATCCATAATTTCTGCTGTTCCATGCTTATATTATACCATTTGCTACATGTTTTATATACACTTCGTATCACTTTTATGCATTTTCTGGGATTAACCTATTAACAAGATGCCACAGTGCCAGTTCCCTGTTTTCTGCTGTTTTTGGTTTCAGAAAGTTACTTCTGGAAATATTCTCGGAATTGCACGAAACAAAAGGCCAGGTCCCTATTTTTCCAGCACGTACACGGAGTCCGAAGGAGAGACGAAGACTCGCCACGAGGTGGCCAAACCACATGGTGGCGCGGCTGGGCCCACAGCCGCGCCTGGGGGTGGTTTGGGCCCCTCGGGGGTCCGCCGACATCGCCCCTTCGCCTATTTATTCCCCGAGACGCGAAAACCCTAAAACACCGAGCCATTCATCCAGAACATATTCGCTGCCGCCGCCGTCGTCAACCCTAACTCGGGGGTTTCTGAAGCTCTTCCCGGCACCCTGCCGGAGAGGGGAATCATCACCGGAGGGCTCTACATCGCCATGCCCGCCTCCGGAGTGATGCGTGAGTAGTTCATCCTTGGACTATGGGTCCATAGCAGTAGCTAGATGGTGTCTTCTCCACTTGTGCCATCATGTTTAGATCTTGTGAGCTGCCTATCATGATCAAGATCATCTTATTGTAATGCTACATGTTGTGTTTGCTGGGATCTGACTTATATTGATACCTATGTAGAGCTGAATATTATATTATCATGTCTATGTAATTTGTGATCTTGCATGCTCTCCGTTACTTGTTGAAGCCTTGGCCAAGTGAATACTTGTAACTCCAAGAGGGGGTATTTATGCATGATAGTTGGGTTCAACCTCTATTTAACCTGGGATAGTGACAGCAAGTTCTAAGGTTGTAGATGTGTTGTTGCCACTAGGGGTAAAACAGCAATGCTTTATTCAAGGATGAATGTATTGTTTACATTACGCACATTACTTAATGCAATTGTCTGTTGCTTGCAACTTAATATTGGAAGGGGTACGGATGTTAACCGGAAAGTGGACTATTTAGGCATAGATGCATGCTGGATAGCGGTCTATGTACTTTGTCGTAATGCCCAAATGAATCTCATAGTAGACACCACAGCTCACACATGCATGTTATATGCACTTATCAATTGTCAATTGCCCAGCTGTAATTTGTTTACCCAGCATGTTAGTTATCTTATTGGAGAGACACCACTAGTGAACTGTAGACCCCGGTCCATTCTTTTACATCTGAAATACAATCTACTGCAATCATTGTTCTCTACTGTTTTATGCAAACAAACATCATTTTCCATTCGATACGTTTAACCCTTTGTTTTCAGCAAGCCGGTGAGATTGACAACCTCACTGTTAAGTTGGGGCAAAGTAGTTTGATTGTGTTGTGCAGGTTCCACGTTGGCACCGGAATCCCTGGTGTTGCGCCGCACTACACTCCTTCACCAACACATTCGAAGCAAATCTCGTTTTCCTACTGGTCCGATTAAACCTTGGTTTCATACTGAGGGAAAACTTACTGCTGCACTCATCATACCTTCCTCTTGGGGTTCCCAACTGACGTGTGACGTACAAGCATTGTTTCTGGCACTATTAACCTAGAGCCACCATCTAACTTGAGCAATTGTAAGAAATCGACTGACAATCAATATCCAAAGAGAACGCCCTGAATCTTGAGGCACCGATAATGAGAAGGG
Source organism: Poa pratensis (assembly GCA_947311845.1). Lineage (NCBI taxonomy): Eukaryota > Viridiplantae > Streptophyta > Magnoliopsida > Poales > Poaceae > Poa > Poa pratensis. The sequence continues at coordinate 27,168,917 of CAMZMU010000067.1, forward strand.
GAGTCACAACAATCCAACAATACTCAGTTATAGTAGTAATTTGTTTGGGGGCAGGATTGCTTAATTTCCCATGTTAAGGGGGGGGGGGGGGGGGTCGGTTAGAGCAAAAGTTTCAAAATCCAGCACTGTTCATATAAATTTAGGAGCAAATCAATGGTGTTAGGGGGGGGGGGGGGGAGGGCCCCTGCTGGTCCCCCTGTCTCCGCCACTGCCCTCGGTTGCTTAGCCGTTGGTAGTTACTTTTTCAGTGCGTGCCATACATTTGGTCTAAGATATGATAAGGATGAGGGTAACCAAATTTCAAATATATCCCCTTGAAAAGTCGATTGAGCTCATCCACGAAAAAAATGCCATATGAGGGCAACCAGTGCTTCACATGGCTGGTCTCACCCGTTTAACATTTCTTTCTTCTCACCTTTCCCCAATTTGTTTTTGATAATATGGCCCACTTTGTTGACTTTGACAAATGAAACATCATTGACATGTGCTTGGGACCTCCAAAACCCTATCATTACCCTTCTCCATCTCGCCTCCTCTCTCGGGCGACATCGCTAAGTTGAGTTTCGACGACCAGACCACGGGTGACGACGTGATGGGACTAAGCTTGGATTACATAAGATCAAAAGAAGTTCACACAATGACATGTGAAAAAATAGCAACTTTGAGAGGATCAATATCTAGGGTTTGGCCGATTACAGAGGCAAGTTCATGTCGTCCATGGTAAGTGATGGCTAGGTTTTAACTCAATACATGGAAGATTTGCTACGGAACCTTGGCTTTGCGGCCTTACAAGGCATTAAAAACTGCCACGCAAAAAAAATGAAATAGAGAAACGGTAAACAATAGAAAGCAATTTTGTGGGGAAGTAAACATTGGTTTGAAGCGGTAATTTGAATTGTAGCCGTCCGATTAATGATGGTGATCTCATAACACGAGAAGCCGTTTGATTAAGATCTTGCGGCCGAGGATGTCTCATGCCCGCTTGGCCGTAAGTGAGACTTGCAGAAAAGAACAGGGTTTGGTTCAATCCTGACACGGCGGCGGCAGTCTGGCGACGGGAGCGGCGCGGGACGCCATTGGTCTGAGGACTCGGGGCCGGTGGTGGACGCACATCACGCACGCGGGACTTCCATTCCTCTGCTCTCTGCTCTCTATCTCTTTCTCTGAATTTTACCTTTTGCTATACGTGGCAGGTGTCGGGCAGCGGCGGCGCGAGGGAACGAGCGATGCAGGCACTAGCGCGGGCGGCGGGGGGGCTCTGGCCGCCGGCGGCAGCGGCAGCGGCAGCGGCGGCGGGGAGGGGGTCCTACGGGCAGGTGCAGCCGTCGCGGGGGATCATGGTGCAGGTGAGGGACGGCAACCTGGAGCGCGCGCTGCAGGTGATGGAGCGGAAGATGCGGTCGAGCGGCATCGAGAGGCTCATCAAGCGCCGGACGGAGCACCACGTCAAGAACTCGGAGAAGCGCGTGCTCGCCCACAAGGCTCTGATGGCGCGCGTCCGGTCCCAGGAGCTCGGCAAGAAGCTCCGCGAGATCCTCATCAAGAAGATCAGGTCCGTGCCATCCGCTCCCACCACTTTTGCCTCGTAGCATGACCTTAAGGTGCTGGTTGCTGGCTATCACGGTTTCACTGTTTGATCCAACTTTGAGGTGGGTTGTGGTGAGGACTGACGAAAAGGGGGGACTTATGCTAGTTCTCTCCAAGTGCTCGACGAAATGTTTGACACGATTTTATTTGTAAGTCTATGAAATTAGGTGAGTTTTGCCAACAAATTGCGGGTTAAGTTGCGCATCGTAGATGTTTGATGAAACCCTCAAGCGGTTACAGGCAACAAATATATATGCTTACCTCTGTAGAAGATATGTCCCATCATTGAACATCGAGAAGAATTTTCTACTTAGCCGAGTGACTTTTTTTAGAGAACTTCGGCCTTTATTGATTACTTAACATCATTGCACAGTACTTCCCGTATGCAAACCGAGATAACATCCACTGAAATATTACAAACCGAAGACTCAGAATTACGAGCTAAAACATGAGCTACAACATTGATCTTGCGCCCATAATGCTTGAGCAGACAGGAGAGCCCAGCTGCCAAACCTTTAATGTTGGACACCACATCTCCGACACCTGAACGATCCATAACCGGGGACCAAATGCTTTGTAAAATAAATAAGCAATCGGAAGCTAGGATGGTATCCCAGAATCCATTGTCAGCTGTGATTTTCAGCACTATTCTGATGGCCAATGCTTTAGCCAAGCCCTCTATACATTCAGAATATGCCAGTTTGAACCCACCATTGTGGTCTCGTATCACGGCACCCCAGCCCATCCGATTGTCGTTGGGAAACAAAGGAGCATCCACGTTAACGCAAACCACATTAACAGGCAGTGGAACCCAGTGAGAAACCGAAGAGGAGTGACACCTGGTTGTTGATTTGGTCTTGTAGCAGTATTGGATAATATTGTCAACATATGCCTTAATCTTCCCAGCGACACAGGGTGCAAAACACCCTTGCCATTCCTGGCATCATTACGAGCCTCCCACAATTGCCAGCAAGTAACAGCCAGTACAGTTCTCTGAACATCAGATGCCCTGTTCATATACTCAAAGAGCTAATGCTTCAGATTAGTCACAGAATTCCGATGAAGCTTGACAGGGAAGGCCACCTTAATTGAATCCCAGACTGCGCGCGCGAACTGGCAGTGCAAGACAAGATGACCAACTGTCTCAGATTTGGTACAGTGAATGCACTCGTCCTTTGCCGGAATATGCCGTATACACAGCTGGGCACCGGTAGGCAAGCAATCATGAGCAATTCCCGGTAGTCTTCCTATTGTAGACCTTCATAGTGTGACGCATATCAGGAACAGAGAAAATAAGAAATCCATGTCTAACTTATAACAATCTTGTAATTGGATTTCCAGTTTGATCACTTCGATCCAAAAAAGGTCGTTTAAACCCATTTTTATTGTTGGGTTAATCTATAAGTTCCACGTTACGTCAGTTAAGAATAGTTATTCTATGTTAAGTGTAAGTCTCCATTCTGTGTGTGCTTGTATCAACGTTGAGCCTATGATATAAATTCGTGATATACTTCCTCTGTCCCAAATTATAAGACATTTTGGTAGGCTAAATTAGACCACCAAAACGTCTTATAATTAGGGATGGAAGTAGTACAACTGAATTTTTTGATCAACTCTATAAAATGCTTCTGGTCATGACTCATGAGGTGCAATGTAAATTTGGAATGTGATATATGCTAGTGCTAATGATAAATGAACAATATGAACTCTCAATTTCACGTAACAAAAATCTGAATCATCAAATGTCATTCCTGATGACATGAGCATACTGAATCTTCTTGTGCACAACAGTAACAACATTATATGAGTAGCACAAGGAATGTATAATCTAAGTTCTAGCAAACTGCCATTTCCAATGTGCTATCATTTCGATAACTACATAAAAAAAAACGAAAATCCGGATAAAAATAAGAAACCTAACACTAACATGGTTAATTTAATTGATGCGAATTGTTACACAATACCTCTCAGAACCAATTCCTGCCACTGTTCTCACTTCTCAGAACAAGGTCTATCAACTGAAAGGCCCAGCCTTAAGTGCTGCAATTCTGAGATGCATCATTCTCCTACGCTACCTTTCTCTATGCAATAATGTGTCTTCCTGATCAAGCAGTTTGGTCATATGTGGTACAATTTTTTTTTGGTACAATTTGATTTGCTATTCCTGTGATTTCTTTGAGGTAGTAACTCTAGTCATTTGGAGGATATATAGCTAGTGGAGCATATCTTCGTGGATGTTACTGAATGAACTCAATTGGTGGAGGAGAATCTCAAATGGTAAAGATTCAAATCTAGGTCGCGCCGATACTACTACAGGAAACCAGTAATATACAATGACAATTTTATAGTCAATCATGTAGGTTTATGATGTAGTATAAACAATGCTAGTCTGTGTTGTAGGTTATGATGCAAGTAAATAATTATGGACCCCCAATTCGTCATTATATATATGAATATTTTGTTGCCAAACAATGTAGCATTATTTTACGTGAAGCCCTTCAGGCAAAAAATAGCAATCTGCATAGTTTTTTTGTGCTATCACATTATTGTATCTATTTATTGAGTCGTATTTGCTTTGTGCAGGGGACAGTGAGAGCGTATCTAAGTGGTCGTCATTTCAGCAACGTTCTGACCTGTACTACAGGAGGGTTACTTCAGCAGACCGATACTTGGAAATTCCACCATGGAGATTGATTGTTCTCCATGGTGGAATTTCCAAGTATCGGTCTGCTGAAGTGCAGCTTGATAATAACTCAAATGAGTGCCAAGAATATTTTGCTGTTTTGAACGATGGACAAATGGATGGAAAATTCTCAGCCATGTTTATTAATTAAGTTCCACGATAATTTTCCATGTCAAGTGCCAAGAATATTCTATGCGTACGGTATGCTTCGCATGTGACTAATCAAAATTTCGCAACAGACAAATAAATTGATTAGCTTCCAGGTGCAGGTTTCCGTTTTCTCGAGTAGAGTAGGTGCCATGGTATCGCTGACCCGGAAGCTCGTGTATCATCGATTTATTCATAATACGAGGGTACCCCGTGCGATTTTTGCCAAATAAAGATTCAGTTATACTCTTTGAAAAAAAAAAACAGTTTTTCGTCCAAAAATTAGCCTCTGGACTATTATGACCAACTGAATCTTTATTTATGACCAGTTGAATCTTCGCATGTGACTAATTTTTCTTGTAATAAATAGCCCCTGCATGGTCGAAAGGGCTTGGAGGGGCGTTGTAACCAAAATTCTGCTATTTGAGTAACTAGCATGGTGGCCCTCGCAAATGCGAGGGCTTCATCTATAATTGGTTGAAATTGTTCAAGAAATTAAAATATGGTTTCATCGATATCACATTCCCATTACGTGAAAAGAAACAAATTTTCCAATAACTACCGCAAATGTTTGGGTAAGCAAAATATCATTTATGCCTGTAACATTATTTGCAATCTGAATTTTAGGGTCAAAAGATTATGATGCCATATATCGAAACACCCATGTAAGTGTTATTGGATCAGTCGCTAGGTTAGTTATCTTTGATTAAAAATTGATGAATTAAGATAAAAATGTTTATCTTCCTTAATAGATAGGTCATATTAAATATTGTGAATTATCTTGTTTTTATGTTTCTTCCTCTCATTTACTCATTCCGTTTCACAATGTGCAACACTTTACGAACATGAACATGGGGTAACTTTTGTATATTATTATATATATATGCTGCTAGGGATACATTATTTTGTTCTAAACTTACTCGGTAACATGCATGTTTACATCAGTAGTCAAAGTTAGAGAAGTACAACTCTAAATTTTTTAGACTCTTTAACTTACTCTCATCTTCATTCAATAGTTCTACACACCCGGAAAATTGTATTTTCGGCATTATGCAACATGACTATGTGGCTTAGATAGCATAGTTCAAAACAGTCAATCAGACATCAAGTTTCTCGTGCAACTGAAATGACATGTGCTTTTATGTTGATTTTCTTACCTGAGAGAAAGACACATACAACAACCACAATATGTCTAACATACAAACCATGCAATATCCATGAGAACTATTCATAACATTTAAGTGTATGCTTTTTCTGGTCGTTAGATTAAAAATATTATTGTCACGCCGATCTCGACTACTAAATATGAAACATATCAACCTGGAATCTGTGGTGAGTTACCATGTGTGAATCATAAAGTCAAAATATTTATAGTGCGAGGGACATTCCCGTCAATAGCGTGTCGAATGTTGTATCTTATCAATTTTGAATACTGGATGCTTTCGGTCTCATTAAGCATGTCGTTAAGGGAAGTACATTCTCATCCTCGTGAGAATAGGTGTTGACTCAGCCCCGTGTGTATCATTAAGTCTGTAATTTGCTTACTGAGGGATACCCCCGTCGATACTGCAGCTAATGTTGTGAGTTCATCAATATTATAATTCCACGACTTCGAGTTACAAACTTCCGCATGCGTTTTGTGAGAGTGTTAGTCTCATGAAGGTAGAATAAATTTGTCATTTATATGTACTCAATAATAGAAACAATGCACGTCATACGACTAATGTCGTCCCTATATTAATTTTAATATTCCACGACTCCAAACTTCTGCGGACGTTTTGTGATTATTTTGATATGTAGTTTGTTGAATAAATTTGTCATTAACGTATACACAATCATAGAAACAATATACTCCCTCCATTCATAATTACCCTTCGTTCTGAATTTAGTCAAAATAACACTTTATAAATTTTGACCGACTATATAGGAAATCAATATCTAATATATACAATCACCATAAAATGTATTTTCATATTATACGAATATTATTATGAATATTGATATTTATTGCTACATCTTTGAAAAACTTTATAAAAATTGATTTTGACTAAACTCAGAATCCAGGTAAATAAAAGAGAGGAATTATTTACTGATCGGTTTAACTATTTTTCTAAGAAATCCATATCATAGCAGCTCCAACCCTTTGCCACCACGTTCAAGCAATTTTCCTTTTTTTCTAGCTATCACGATTACTGGAAGGTAGGTGTCGTTACGTGGCTGGGTTTCTAAACGTCCGCACTCTTTTTTTTCTTACAACTATCAAGTTTTATCTGTTGCCGTGCATTGTTGGGTTGTGCTCTTTTTTTTTGCATGTCACGTTTTATTTGGTCTTTTAAACGGACACGTGTTTAACGCATATTAATTATAAGGGAGTTCACATGTGACACATATATCGTGTCAAACGTGTTACGTGACTATTAATATCTTGTTAAATCCTAACCGTATATTTTAGATCTAACTACTAAAATTAATTTAAATGATGTGGCTTAACGTGGTGGCTCTATTAGACTTTCGTATATTGCTTTTAGTATATAATAGATAGAATAGATACTCGCCCAAGTTCTAAAAAAAGAGTAATACTCGCCCAATTTCTTTGTAAGCATTTAGCTAGCCGATGCACCCTTTATTTTTATAGACGCGATGTACCCTTCTTGATTTCTCTGAAACCGTGTGCTTTGCCACCTGACCGACTCGATCACGCCCTTAATCGATTAGCTCACGGTGTTACACAGCTCGAGTAGCTGGCAGCTCCCCGTAACTGCACTCTTGACCAGTCGCCGCATTTCACAATGATTAGCTCATGGTGCGCGTGTGAATCGTATCCAGCTCTTTCGATCTTGACGGTACCGAGGCAGATACGGAAAGGGCATAGCTAGAGAGAAATCGTTGGTGAAAGTTTGGTGAAAGCTGGTTGAGTAGTGCAGCTTCTTATTATTACACTGCTTTTCATATCATGCAGCTTTCAGACTCGTTTTCACTTGTAATCAATCCAATAAAACTCAATTCCTTTCGGTTTGTTAATTGACTTGATTCCTTTTTTTCGATAAATGGTGCTTTATTACTCAAGAGTAGGCCTTTGAGACAAAGGGAACCTTCGTAAATCGTACTTCCTCCGTTCCAAAATAGATTACTTCCATTTGTGCAAAAATAGAATTATGTAGAAATGGAATTATGTAGACATATAGCGTGTCCAGATATATCCACTTTTACACAAATGGAAGTCATCTACTATGTAGACAAATGGAGTATTTTAAAACTGAGGGAGTAGCCCATAAAACTCCTTTCAATGACAAGATTTTTTTTTGAGATTTCAATGACAAGATTTGTCCAAGAAAGAACCAAAGTTGACGAGCAATCCGATATTGCTGCTGCATTGGATCATCATGGTTCATGAAAAGGCGGGCAAATTCACCCATCGACCATCAGTTGCACGTCCCGGCCATACTTCTAGACGGTGCCTATTTACAGTATGAAATTTTCTTCCGGTAAAAGAAAATGAACCCTCAGAATTGAAGGTACTCCACTACTCCAGCTACTACGACTACGAGTAGTGGCCAGTAAATAGGTCAGCTAGCGTCTTGTCCTCACTTGCGTGCCGAGTTAGTCAACTCAGAGCAGGCTTTTTCCCGTCGTACACGTACTAGTACTGTCCCCTCGTATGCACGTCACATCTGCCAGAATTTTACCACTGTAAAAACTGAATTACTCGTAAAACGTTATGATCGCTCGACGCGTCAAATCACAACAAAACCATTGAATCGAACGGTGCATGCATGGACGTACCTGCAACACGTACTGCCCGAACGATCGATTCACTTTCACTGTACCGCGCGCCATGATTTGTATGCACGCTAGGAGTCTAGCTAGCCTACGATCTTTACCATTTACCGCCTCTTTTCATGTCACTAGCTGCTCGCCGTGATCATGGCGTGCACGCTCTCTCTTTATTACTCCTCCATTTAAGCCGCTCGATCGATCTCTTGCAAGCTAGCGCCTAGCCCCGGCCGGTGATATATACACTACACTACACTACACCACCGTCTCGTGCGTCTACTTCGACGAGAAGAGAACAAGCTCTCACTCGTTGTAACCAGGCCACGATCACCATGCCGTTGTTGTCGGGCACGCGCGGTGGCGGTAGTCGGCGCAGCGGCGATGGCTTCCTGCTGCCGCGGCAGCCGCCGGTGGTGGCGGACGTGGGCTGCAACTGCCGCACGCACAGGCTGCTCAGCTCGCTGTACTCATCGCTGACGTCCCGCGCCCGCGGACGAGGCAGCAGCACCAGCAGCAGGCCCAAGTCGCCGCATGCGTCGTCGTCCTCCACCGCCACCGCATTCACCTACAGCACCACGGGCGCCACCGCCACCACCGCCACGACGGTCTCGTCCGTGGACGACGACCCGTGGGGCCCGGCGACCTACGCCACCAACACCCTCTTCGAGGACGACGTGGAGGCGAGGCGGCAGAGGCGGAGGAGAAGGGCGACGATGAGGCACAGGAGGCAGAGGAGCCGCGGCAGGAGGGGCGCCGTGGCCATGAATATGATGATGGCGGGGCGTGGGGAGGAAGAGGAGGCGGCGGCGGTGGCGGTGGAGGTGGAGTCGGCGGCGCCGTACGAGGACTTCCGGGAGTCGATGGTGGCCATGGTGGTGGAGAAGGAGATGTACGCGTGGGAGGACCTCAACGCTCTGCTCCACGGCTTCCTCGAGCTCAACGAGCCGCGCCACCACCCGCTCATCCTCCACGCCTTCGCCGACCTCTGGGCACCGCGCGGCGGCCTCTTCTGCCCTCCCTCCCCGTGCTTAGGTTAGGCCCCCAGATAGCTAGCTACGGACATCGTCGTCGCGCCGTCATGGCGCCACCTAGCTAGCTATACTCCATTAGCGTAGCCCTAATCTAGCTTACGCTGGAGTGAGTAGTAATGCAGAGTCCCTAGTCCGTAGCGTAGGAACATCTCTAGTTGTTGTTGTTCTTGTCGTTGTACGGTACATTATGCAGTCTAGAGCTAAAACTCGACAGATGCTAGTACTGATCGGTGTAATGATGTGTGTGTATGCGTAGCACAAAAATAATAATGCATTCGATATGAATTTATGCTGCACTCTGTTTTTCTCTGTTCATGTGTTTTGGTATGGGTTCGGTAGATTGGGCTTTACCGTCTTACCGATGCTGTTGGGCTGGGCTTGCTGCTCCAACACCTGAGGTGTTTCAGCGGCCCGACTTAACTCCATATTCATATGCGATCAAAGGACTGGTAACTGGAGTGTATGCTTTTTTGTAGGGAAGCAGCAGGTTTGCTGCGGATTTATTAATTACCAACCACAATTACATCGTTTATAATTCTAACGGGCAGTGCTAATGTTCGCACGTGCGAGCGCTAAGCTTCGCTCGCACGGTTTCAGACAACCAAAAAACGGAAAGTGTGGCGATCGTGCGTACATACTATTCCCTTTTGAGCGTGCGTGGTCCCTCTCGATGGTTTGTGCACGTACGTAACGTGAGGGGAGGGGACAGAGCGGGGTCCAGCATGCATGCATGCGAAACTGCTTTTTATTTTTCGAGATTCTCTCCTAATTCTAAATTTTAAAATGTTTTATCTTTCAAACGACAAATCTAAATAAAAATCCGTTTTCACTACTAATTCAATCGCGACGAGATCTTCAAAACTAGATCTCATATTGATATGTTTTGACAATTTTCTTTTTCGAGCTAAAAGTTACCAACCCAGTATACGTGAGTTATCAAGGGTAAAACGTAAAAAAAATTATAACCTCAAAACCAAATGCAATTTATCAAAAGTCTACGCACGGCCCTAGGCAGATAAATGGACTTCACTTGCATGCATGCACAAACAAACAAAAAGATGATGTCATCCCGCATTAAATACAAAATTCGAAAATTTAAAAAGTTTTGCAGCTCAAACCGTTTATCCGATTTAGAATCCGTTTTCACCGCTGAGTTAGTCACGACGAGATCTTCAAAACTAGATCCTATATTGACATATTCCGACAACTTTTTTTGGGCCCAAAAGTTGCCCACCTGTAACACTGAAGTTATCCAGGATGTATTATGTAAGTTACCCACCATATTAACGATTAGTTTTTGGGTTGAAATATAACCATTTCTTGTTGTTCTTTTCGATTTTTTCGAGTTTTGAACAAACCACACTCTAGTTTTTCATAAGTGAATATCACTTTGGGATGGTAAATGTATCGTGCAAAAGTTGAGAACTATGCCCTAAAGCACCCGTACAACTCCATCAGTATTGGGTGGTAACTATTACCGAAAGAGTAGGGTAACTATAAAGATTTTATGGTGGATAACTACACATGAAAATACATGGGTAACTTTATCAGTACTGGGTGGATAACTCTATCTGTATTAAGTGGTAACTATTACTGAGAGTATGGTAGCTATAAAATTTCGTGGTGGATAACTACACATGAAAACACATTGGTAACTTTAACGGTACTGGGTGGATCACTCTATCAGTATGTGGGGTGGGTAATTATTACCGAGAGAGTATGATAACTATATTGATTTCGTGGTGGATAATTACGTCATGAAGAAATGGGTAACTTCATCGGTACTTGGTGGGTAACTTTATCAGTATTGGGTGGATAACTATGGTTAACTAAAACGATTTCGTGGTGGATAATTACATCATGAATAAATGGTAACTTTATTAGTATTGGTATTGGGTGGGTAACTCCATCAGTATTAGGTGGGTAACTATTACCGAGAGAGTAGGGTAACTGCATCGATCTTGCGGTGGATAACTATATCATCACATGGATAACTCCATCAATTATAGGTGGGTAACACCATAAGTACAGGGTGGGTACTCCATCACTCCTGGTGGGTAACTCCATCAGACTATGTGGATAACTCCATTAATATTGGGTGGATAACTCCACCAATACATAGTGGATAACTCCATCACTACTGTTCCGTCACTACTGGGTGAGTAACTCAATTAGTCTAGGGTGCGTAATTCCATCAAATACTGGGTGGATAACTCTATCAGTACAAGGTGGGTAACTTTATCAGTAATTGGTGAGTTACTACTACCGGGAGAATAGGTAACTGCATAAAATTCTTGGTGGATAACTATATCATAAACATATAGGTAAATCCATCAGTACGAGGTGGGTAAATGTTACCGATAGAGTAAGATAACTACATATACGTTTGGATGGCAGCCGGAGGGTTCCCTACATAAATTTTTGCGTTGACTATCAGTTTGGGCACGTGTTTGGATTGACGCTAAAATTACCGGCTGATGCCAAAATTTTGGTTATGCAATTCACTTTTTACGCCCCCGTGTTGGTGAGCCAGCGGTGGCCGATTCGGCTGCCAATCATTTGGCATACCCCGTTTTTATAGGGCTTGCCTCGGCGCCATCCAAACACATACCCTCCATCAATTTCGTGGTGTATATCTATCATGAACAGCGGCCGCGTGGTATACGATCAATGCCAGGCAGCGGTTCTACATTCATTGTGTTGGCGGAGCTAAAAACAAATGGACGCGACACACGAGCAAGAGGGGCAAGGGATTGATGAAGCATCACAATACGGTTCGGTCGTTGGTCAAACTTTGCGGTTTCAGCATTCGGCTTCGGTGCCGATCTTATCGTCGGTGCACGGCGGCATGGACACAATCGGAGCGGATTGGCAAGGTGGTGACGGATCAAAAGATTAGAGAGGCATCAGGGCAGGTGGTCGAAAGGCACAATGAGGACGGCGGCCGAAGGTGCAAACATCAACTAGCGGGCATACACACACGTACAACGACCAAGGAAACCAGCTGCCGGATGGTTGCATCATCATCTGGTACCAAATGTGCATGTGCGGTAGGTGGATGGATATGTGCAACTAGCTTAATCAGGTGAACGCTGCTGCACTGAACAAAACAAAAGTAACAGCCAACTGCTACTTGCTGCTACTGACGGCCGGGAGCTAGCTCGGGGCTCAAGGCCTTGTTGCTGGAGGCGAAGCAGCTTCCTGCTGCTGGCGACATTGAGGAAGGCAGGGCGGGTGGACCGAGCCACCTGGGAGCTGGTCGCGCAGCTGGTTAGGAGCAGGGACCCGACCACGCGCCGGAATCAAGGGCGCCAGACGGTGGTTGGACCGAGGTGGAGGAGGGCACCGCCGGACGCCGGCCGACCGGACGAGGATGCGGCGAGCAGGAGGTCGCGGTGGATGAAAGGCTCAACGGAAGCGGAGCCGCGCTGACCTTTTGGTGGAAGCTTCGAGCTCAGGGCAGGAGCAACAGAACAGGGCCGTGGCCGAGCTTGGTTGGTGGCGGGGTTCGACGAGAGGCGGGAGGAGGACATAGCAACCGTGGCAGCGCTCGTGCTAGAGGGAGGACGCCGGCGCTTCCAAGAGGTCGAGCTGGCCGGGCGCGGAACGGCGCTTAGAGGATGTAGGCGACAATGCGCGAGGATGAGGATATCATGATGAGTGGTCCACGTTGCGTCTCGCGTTTTGCTAACCAGCAGAAGCCTGCTGATTAGATTTGCCGTTTTAGTATACGTGAGTTTTTATTTTTGAGAAATCTTAACTAGCAGGCGCCTTACACGGGGCATATCTCGACGCAGCCATGTGCGCCATCGATTAACTTCGATATGTGCGTTTTGGATAAGGTCGCCTCTCCCCCGATGCCTCCCGTCCCGATGCCGTGCTCCATAGCATTATGAGCCGCGGTTCATCTCCTGCCCCGACGCCGGGACCTCACCTGCCTCATCGAGGAGCCATGGGAGCAGGATTCAGGGCACGCGCGAAGAAGCCGACGCGGCGGCAGCACGCCGGTCCGGCCTGGCACGGACGTGTGCCGTAGCGCGACCTGGCAGAGGCGACCCCTGCGCCCTGAAGCTGCTTGTGCCGTGGCTGCAGACGTGGATGACCTTGGCGCCGCCCAGGCCTCTGCTCCTCGCATCCGTCCGCGGTCGGCCACGGCGCCACAGCCCGCGCACTCCACTCTAGGAGCTCGTCCCGACGAACGATGCCCTGCTTCCATAACGCGCCCTCGTGCACTCTTGCTCGCCTCGGACCTGTGAACGAGGCCCCTCGCGTCCCACGCTCGGTCGAGGCCGAGCACATGCGCAAGCGGTCCGCCGCACTTCACCAGACGCAGCTGCCCGCCGTTCTTTTCCTATCCACTCACCTAGCACCAAGCAAGCATCGCCCAATCACATAAGGTCATAACTACGTGTCCCACTCCTTGCAGCTTTACGGACTTGGTCTAGCTGATTAGCTTTTAAACGTGAATCTCTTTGATGGATTTGGTCTACTATACGGATGTTTGTGGGTTTATTTTGTACATGTGTGTATGAGTTGGGAACCTAGGGATGTGCGCCGGTGTCTCGCTCGCCGACGTCGTCGACTACACCGTCGTCTCGCCGCGTCGAGGCGTCGTCCTACTTATCCGGTCGAGCCGTTGTTTGACAGCCGATGACCACCGCGTAGCGCCTTTTGCCGCCCTCGGGAGCATTGCGTGACCTCAACGACCCTTGCCGTGGCTGCCAGGACCCTCACCGGGGCCACCCTGACTCTCGCCGGCCACCCCTGACCCTCAATGGAGTTCGGCGACCCTCGCCAGAGCTGTCCGGACCCTCGCCAGCCGCTCCTGGCCCTCGTCAGAGCTTGGCGACACTCGCCGGTGCCGTTTGGACTCTCCCTCGCCGTTCGTGACCCTCGACAAGCATCGCCAACCCTCGAAAAACATTCTTGACCGGCTCGCCGAATCGCCTCGACGCTCGGGGGACGCCCTCTACTACATCTTTGGGCCGACTTCTATGTCGATTGCCCGACGCCGAGCCACCACCTACCTCGACAAGCAACAATCAGATTCGTTGTGCCCCTTGCCACCTCTCGGAAATGCGGCCCGACCATGACAGCTCGGGCATACAACAAGCTCTTCTCCCACACATGAATCCTAGAAATGATCGAGCCGAGCATCAAGGTCGTGAAGGAGCGTCCCGACCCCATATCAAAGGTGTCACCCGAAGGGCGTCACAACCCAACTCTAGATACACCTTATTATAGGACATTTAGGTGTCCGATAATAGTTACGCATATGTCTAGGTAATAGTTACCCATCCAGTATGGATGGAGTTACCCATGTGTTAAACTACCCACCAGTACTAATGGAGTTACTGACCCTGTACTGATGAAGTTACCCACCCCACCTAGTACTGATAAAGTTACCCACCCAATACTGGCTAAGTTACCCACCCAGAAGTGATGGAGTTACCCATGTATTCATAATGTAGTTAGCCACCACGAAACTGATTTAGTTACCCTACTCTCTCCGTTTTCCGTAATAGTTACCCACCAATTATTGATGGAGTTACCATGTGTTCATGATGTAGTTATTCACCACGAAATTGTTTTAGTTATCCATAGTTACGCACCTAATACTGATGTAGTTACCCTACCAGTAGTGATAAAGTTACTCATGTGTTAATGATGTAATTATCCACCACGAAATCGATGAAGTTGCTCTACTCTCTCGGTAATAGTCACCCACCTAATACTGATAAAGTTACACACCCAATACTGATGAAGTTACCCATATCTTTATGATATAGTTATCCACCACAAAATCGTTGTAGTTATCTTACTCTCTCGGTAATTGTTACCCACCCAATACTGATGGAGTTACCCATCAAATACTAATAAAGTTACCATATGTTTTCATGTGTAGCTATCCACCACGAAATCTTTGTAGTTACTATAATCTTTCGGTAATAATTACCACCCAATACAGATGAAGTTACCCTCCTAGTACTGTAAAGTTACCATGTGTTTTTATGAAGTAATTATCCACCACGAAATCAATGTACTCTTTCGCTAATAGTTACCCACCCAATACTGATGGAGTTACCCACCCAGTACTGTTAAAGATATCATTGTGTTTTCATGTGTAGTTATCCACCATAAAATCGATATAGTTACCATGTCCTCTAAATAATAGTTATGAACACAATGCCCATCTTTTTTATGGTGTAGTTGTCACTATGAAATCGACAATTATCATCTTAATACTTATGCACGACAAATTTACCATCTCAAAGTGATATTCACGTATGAAAACTAGGTGTGATAACTTGAAAACTCGTAAAAATCTAAAAGAACAACAAAAAAATGGTTATATTTCAACCCGAAAACTAATCATTAATATGGTGGGTAACTTACGTATTCAAGCTTGGGTAACTTATATGTTACGGGGTCAGTAACTTTTGGGTCCAAAAAAAACTCGTCGGAACATATCGACATGTGATCTAGTTTCGAAGATCTCGTCGCGACTAGTCCAACGTTGAAAATGGATTTCAAATCGGATAAACGGTTTGGGCTACAAAACTTTTTGAATTTTCGAGTTTCGCATTTAATGCGGGATGACATCAGCTTTTTTGGATTTTTGTGCATGCATGCATAGGAGGGCTATATTATCTCTCATACGGTGTGTATGGTTATGCTAACCAGCAGGCGCCTGCTACATAGTCGTGTCCTTTTATTTATAGTAATTTTTTGTATGGGCGGATGAGCCATTTCTGGAAAGTTTTGCATGCATGCACTAGAAAACAGATTTGATGATGTCAGCCAGATTCTTTCCTATTTCGAATATTCAAAATGTTTTATCTCTCAAACGACAAATTGGATTGAAGATCCGTTTTCACCCCTAATACAGTCGCGATGAGATCTTCAAAAGTAGATCCCATGTTAATATGTTTCGAAAACTTTTTTTTGGGGCTAAAAGTTACCAACCCCATGGTAGGTGAGTTATCAAGTTAAGATATAAGATTTATCAACATCAAAATTAAATTGACTTTTCTTTCGACATCTTTGTTCTATTAGAATCGCTTATATCATCTCACCCCATTGTAACTACATTATCACGCCCTAGGTAACTATATTATCAACACCATTGGTACTTTATCATAAAAAATGTTATAATTTTTCAGTCGACCCCTTGGTAACTATGTTAACAACACTTTGGTAACATCATTGTAAACATGGTAGTGACCATTCAACACCTTGGTAACTATATTAGTAACACCTTGATAACATTATCGAAAACATTATCACACCATAGGTAACTATATTGTCAACACCTTGGTAATTATATTAGTAACACCTTAGTAACATTATCACACCATAGGTAACTATACTTTCAACACTTTGATAACTATTCAAGAACACCTTGGTAACTTTATCATAAAAGCCGTGATAAGTTTTCAGTCGACCCCTTGGTAACTGTGTTAGCTACACATTGGTAACATCATCACAAACATAGTGGAAATTATTCGATAACTTGATAACTATTCAATAACACCTTGCTAACTTTATCATAAAAAACGTGGTAAGTTTTCAGTCGACCCCTTGGTAACTGTGTTAGCTACACCTTGGTAACATCATCGCAAACATCGTGGTAACTGTTCGGTACATTGGTAACTACTCAGCGACACCTTGGTAACTTTATTGTTAAAAATGTGGTAAGTTTTTAGTCAACCCCTTGATAATTATGTTAGCAACATTTTGATAACATCATGGTAAACATGGTAGTGACCATTCAACACATTGGTAACTATATTAGTAACACCAACACCTTGGTAATTATATTAGTAACACATTGGTAACATTATCGAAAACATTATCACACCATAGGTAACTATACTTTCAACACCTTGATAACTATTCAATAACACCTTGGTAACTAAATTATCACACCCTAGTTAACTATATCATCGTACCCCTTGGTAAGTATATTATCACACCCTAGATAACTATATCATCGCATCCCTTAGTAATATTATCACACACTAATACATATATTGACATAACCTTGGTACTTTCATCGTTAACATGGAGGTAAATTTTTACTTAAGACCTTGATAACTAAATCATCAACACTTTGACAACAACCATCGTTAGCTACTTGGTAACCACATATTAACATGGAGATAACTACTTAATCAACACCATGATAACTATGTGCCATAATTATATTTTCTTTATCTTTGGATATTATTGGCGTTCATCTGGAATATATTTTGATCAAAATACGTAGTAGTCTAAATTATGTTTTCTATTATTTTTATACTAGTAGAAAGTGGTAGTTCTTTTTAATTCTAATTTTTTGTACTAGTAGGAAGTGGACTTTTCCTATTCCCCACCCATTTTTATTTACCCTAAAAAAATCACTGTCCCAAAAAGGGAATTGAAAATTATAGTGTGTGTTTTTTGCAAGCAATAATTAAATATATTTTGTTTTAGCGCGTAAAGGGAATAGTAAAAAGGGAATAGAAGGAAACGGAAGAGACCACTATAGGTAGCAGTGCTAGCATGCAGCGATTAATTATCGGTGACTAATTAGCCGGTGGCAAAAAGTAAAATGATGGCCATGCATGCAGTGCAAAAGGGAATGGAGGCACATGCATGCGCGGGGGCCACTAGCAATAATAGCATGCAGCCAGCTAGCTGATTAGGGGCAGCACACAAATCTTTAACAGCAAAGCCATGCCTAGCTAACTCATGTGCCGCACCTTTTGCGTCACTTGGGCAATGATTAAATGAAACATTGCCAATTGATATCACTATATCAACACAATCAAAAAAATCGCTGCTGATTCATTCCACCACACCTCTTCTTCTTTACACGCTTCAATGGTTTCCACTGAATAAGATTCTGCTTGTATTATACTATAGCCGAGACTATTCGCCAATATTAGTCATTCCTTCATCACAAAAGCCTGTCCCATTGATACCGACGCTACATTTGCAAAGAATTTTGTTGTTGTCACTATAAATTTGCCCTAGAAATCACGTATCACAGCCCCCGTAGCTCTTGCACGAACATCATCGTGGAAAGGTGAATCGACATTAAGTTTTACCTGTCGAGGACGTGGTCTGATCTAGGTTGCATTCGACCCTACATTTTTTTGTATGACGCCTTAGCCGCATTTGCCACTATTGCCAAGATAGACATCTTTCATTCGGTGTAAGGCGGGACATCTTCGTTGCGCACCCTACGTTGTCTCAACCACCATAGATACCAAATTGCAACAACAACTTCTTTCAGGTTAATTGACGAAAAACCTAGCATTGAATTTCCTTGTAACCGAAGTATGTACTCTATAATTGTAGACTCCGATATGGTCCATATGGAAAGCTTTTTCAATTAAAATTTGCAAATCAAGGACAATCCGTAATTCATACGCTGCTAGGCATTTCAACAACAAGTGAAGCATATATATCTTCTGCACCTTGATTACAGATCGGACATGCTCCACTATCACCAATATGGCGATTGGCCAAAATGCATTTTAAGGGTACAATCCCATGTAAAGCTCTCCAAGTAAAGATCTTGACTTTACTCGGTATCCGTAAATTTCAAAGTATCTTCCACTTTGGGTTATTAGCAGAAGTTGCACGTAAAACAAGCTGACCTGCTCTACGACCGAACTCATGCTTCCACTGTCCGGTACTGAACAGTATACCGACCACGCTTTTGTAAACCTCCAGGCAATAACCTCCGTAGTGTTCAATCAGGGCTATGTCCGGCAATTATGCCGAGCCAAGTTAAATAGTTGTGTTCCATGTAAAAAAAAGGCATCCCACGATTGGGAGAAGTTTTTTCGTTTTTGCAATGGGCTACCAAGTATCAAAAGCCCAAGATCTTTTTTCACAAGCTACAAGGAAACGAGCAGATAAATCAGGGCCCTCATTCCATTTTCCATAAATGTGCTAAAGGCGAATATTCCAAACAAAAGATAGTGGCCAAGGGGCTGGAAACCCAGGTGATATGAATAAGGTCCATGTCAATCTACGTCGCGCACGGTGATTGAAAACTGGTAGCTTTGTCGGACTGGCCAAAGGAAAGATGCATGGTTGTGAGTTGGAAAGCTGGGAAACAACTTCCGCAGTGAACTATTTGGGGGCACACATGCTGGCTGATGTGATACGGTCTCATTCCTTCCCAGCGCTACGACCACGGATCCACCGCCAAACTCCCAAAGGGCAATCGATCAACACTGGTCCACCAATCCATCGCTCAAGGTGATTTGTGGCCTCGGCTAGCCAGCTAATGTACTCCGTGTACCAGAGCTGATTCACGCTAAATCGTACGGTTACACTGACCAGTGACTGACATTTTCGGGGTTCTTTTACAGATACGGAGCTAAAAATAGTTAGCCCGTCTATTTAATTAGGAATAATAGAGTTGCCTAGTTATTTTCGGGGTTAACGTGCAAGTTGGTGCTGCATAGTGGTTGTATGGTGAATTAGCTCTGGTATGCGGAGTACTCCCTCTGTTTCACAATATAAGGTGTTTTAGTTTTTTTCATATTATATATTTGTACACATATATTTAGACATGTTTTAGTTTACAAATCTACTCACTTTAGTTTGAATCTAGGCAAAATGTGTTACAGTTTAAACATCTTATATTGCGGAACGGAGAGAGTAACGCGGCGCATCCGCAAATGCACGCTAAGTTGATTGGCTCGCCGATGAAGCAAAACAACAAAGATCGAACAAATTAATGCAACACAGTGCGTAAAGCTGCATCGCCATCCAAGCAGTGCCTAAAGGCTAGAACGCAATCGCGCAGAAGCAGAGCCTGGACCACGAGACCTGGCACCTCCGCTGCTAGCTCCAGCGCGCGACCGGCCGGTGTTATGACGGCGCCGAACGCCGGCCACTCGGGCTGCCCGCCTTCGGCTTCGCTCCACTACGGATGTTGGCCTTGCTCGTCCAGTGCAAACGTGGGAACCTGCCGCGCCCGTACGCCGGCCGGTCGCCTTGCCGATGGGCAACGCCGTACCTTGGCCGTGCGGGCCGTGTACATTGACTTGCTTACCGCGATTTGCCTCTTGTCCACGGATGGAGTGGAATTCCTGCCGGCTAGTTTGTCCAGGATGTATGTAAGAGCGCGGTAGTTTTTTTCCGATCAAAAGAATAAATTAACATCAAGACAATGTCAGTTACACCAGTTTTTGTAACAATAATGTTTAGAGCAAATCTAGGCATTAAGAATGCACACATCTACAAATTAAGAGGCAACGGCAACATCACCAGTAGTGGCGACACCTAGATTTCCCTCCGAAAAGTAACAGTGAACAGACACCATCGTCGTTCGGTCTAATCAGTATGATCTGATGCTGAGTTTTCACCCCGAGAAGGTCTAGTATCGAGACAAGCATTCAACAATGGAAACGAGCGGCAGCCGCCATTGCTAGGTACGACCGCCAGATCAGACCTAGAATTTGCACCCCGGAACCGAGACTGCAAAGAACGAAGTTTGCTAGTGTCACCGCCCCACTCGCCGAGAACATGTTGCAAAACACCGATCACGGACACACATTTTTATCCCAATTGACTACTGTGAGTACTCCCTTAAAACTTCGCCAGTTCTTGACTCGACATCCGCATGCAAAATGGAACTTCCAGAGCCTAACCGATCTTCATCAATCACGACTGCCATGATCTCCCCATCAACAACTTAATAGTTGCGGCAACGAAAATGCCAATGTGAATTGGGGATCGCCACCAACCAAAAAAGCACGGATCTTCATAACGCCATCACCGATGGCAACACATCGGTCCAAGCTCCCATGGCGACGGTAGAGCAGGCAAAGAGCCCAACGCTCTGTCTACCACACACGTCGATCGGCGCCTGTAGATCCAGACATGCACGAACTCCTCCTTGGAGAATTTCAGTGCGGCTGCCTGGCAGAAGCAGCCCACTCAGAATCGTGGAGTCACAAGATTGGTGTCAGGAAACTTTCCTACTGCGGGAGGCACGTCAGGGACACTCCTGATCCCTCCTCCCAATTCAGTCCAGCGCTGCTCGGTAAAATTGCACAAGGCGGCGGCGGCAAAAAATGTTAGGGCCCAAAAAGAGGCGAGAAACTCCAAGAGAACGACTGTATTGGAGGCCACCTCACCACCGTCGTCTGCTGGCGGCCTCCTCTGGCGACGGCAGGGTGAACGGCGCAGCGGAGAGGTGTTTTTTTTGGTGACGGTGCGGGGGGGGGGGGGGGGGGTCTAAAGTCGCCTCGAGCAACCGGGGAGTCTAGGGTTTCCCTTAAATTGGGGGAGTGGGTGGTGAATTTCACTTCCCCCCTTCTCAAGAGTGCGGTGGTATTTCCGGAGAAACCTTTCCAATACCGTTGGCGAAAAGCCCCCCTATAAGATAAACATACCGTGGTTGTACTCCCTCCGTTCATAAAAGGATGTCTCAACTAACTCCAAATTTGGATGTATCTAGACATAATTTAGTGCGTAGATACATCCAAATTTAAAATTAGTTGAGACATCTTTTGTGAACAAAGGGAGTATATGCTTACAGTTGTACAAGGTCTCAAACTATTGAATGACACCGGACAAAACAGCACAGCTGCCACACACACGGTGGGGCGCTAGTCCTCTCCGTGTGGTGTGTAGTGCCACTGCCCCATCCACATGAGACTGAGAAAAGGGCGTTGCATTGCATCGAACAGTGCTCCAGCAGTCACCGTTTCTTTCACCTGAGACTATGACCGAACTTGAACGGAATTAGCTTAGCGTGTGCCCCACAGACACTCACCGTTCACGGATTGCCGCCGGAGTTGTGTCCGCATCGACGCCCCCATCGCCGGCGGCACAGATCGATCTCGGCGGCACGTGCATGTCGCCGGGGACCATGGCCGGCCGAACCGCTGACGATAAGACGTTCGCTGTACGTCCTTGGTTGGTCTCACATCACATGTATGCATGGTTACGTACGACGAGATGTGTTACTCGAGTTCACAGCGACCCTCCGAAATGAGTCCAAACCTCTTGCTTGTCCGGCTGCGCGTCTGCGTCGACGCCGGCGAGTGACGCGCGTTTGTTCTCGCCGCCGGTTGTCACATTTACAGCTGAGAGTGTGAGTAGTGTACTGTGTTACTTTGCTCACGTCCCTCTCATCGTGCGCTGTTACGCCGGCCCGCGCGCATGTTCTTGAACCGGTACAGCTAGCGGTTACGATTCAGTTTCACGTCGTGGATAACAAATCGTCTGCGTTCATCAACAAACTCATCAAATAACCAGAGGCTAGTTGATTAGTCAATCTGGAACTGCATTTAGCCATCTAGTTTACATGGCAAAATCAATGGAGATCAACACACACACGCCTAGCACGCAGTAGCAGAAGCTGAAAGGCTAGCCTGAGACGGATGATTTGGTTCGCCTCAGACGACGGAAAGACCCATCATTGCCGCCGGCCGCGCTACTGCTCTCCTCCCGGTCGCTCCCAGCGAGCGTGAACGAGGAGTGGCCGGAGGAGGAGGACGCGCAGGCGGCGGTGGTGGTGACCACCAAATCAACGAACGCGGCGACGATGGCCGCGTGGGTGTCCTTGCCGTTGGCGCGGAGGTACCACCCCAGCATTTTCTCCAGCCAGTCCCAGTCGCCCACGCCGCCGCGCGCCGTCACCATCTCCTCCATCGACGCCCGGAAGTCCCCGTACGGGTCCGCCGAGTCGAACGCCAGCGCTACGCCGCCACCGAACGACCCCGGGCCGCGCGCGGGTTGCTTCTTCTCGAGGATGGAGCTGGAGGGGGCGCGGGGCTCGAAGCGGAGGCGGTCGGAGCGGAGGCCGCGGACGATGGCGTCGGCCGTGTCCTCGGCCAGGGCGGCGGCGGCCGAGGGCGCCTCGGACTCGGTGGACAGGCTGTCGGAGGCGGCGCTGTCGTGGTGCATGCGCGCGGAGGAGTTGGTCAAGGAGGAGGACTCGGCTGAGTCAACGAAGAGGGACGCAGCGGCGTTCTTGGCCGCCGTCATCGCCGTGGAACTGGAGCGGAAGGAATGGGTCGTCGGGTGCTTGCAGGATGGCCACATCCACGCCTGCGGGGTGGCCGTCGGAGTGGGCGGCGACGAGGGTGGAGTGGTATCTTTGTTGGCCGAGCTGACGCAGTAGAAGAGAGAGCTCAGTGGTTGCTTCCTCACCATTGGTGTGGGTGTGGCGCGCTGGTGGTGTGAAGTGCAGGAGGAGGGAGCAGCAAACAAGAGAAGTGAACTGGTAGTGATGGTTGGGAGCATTTCAAACTGGGGCTTTATTTGGTTTGGTACAACCGTACAAGCTACAGTATAAGCGAGTAGAGTAGTTCCTTTTTTTTTTTCTGTGGCGCGTGTGGAAGGGATGCATGCTAGGGTAAATTGGAAAATCTTCCGTGTCTTTGAACGGAGCGTGTGTGTTCCTTCAACAGAATTTAGTGAGTCGTTGCTGTGATGTTTGAATTTTTTTTTGAAGTGTTGCTGTGATGTTTGAAATTTGAAGGTTCCGCATGGCACGACCGCTTTAAACTTGTTTACTTCGCCGCCGTGCGTGCCCTAGCATTTTACTCTCCGAGGCGGAAGCACACGTACGTAATATCAGAAATACTGTAGGCAACAAATCCTGAAGCTTTTATTCCTTCGCGTGCAGGTACGGTACGTCCTGTTGTTTGTGCCCCGGCCGTGCAAGCATTCATCTTCTGTTCCTGTCTTTCTTCACTGTGCTAGCTGATTGGACGTGACCTTGCCTTGCAAGTTTCAACAATTGCGGCAAGGATCTCATGTTTGCACTTGACCATTCGTAGGTAGATGAATTGGACAAAGATTTTTGCTATTTTTTCACACTTCATTTTCATTATTGATTATTTACAACAGATAAATAGTCAAATTAAAAAATAAAGTTTGACAAATTGTCAACATTGCATTGGTTAAGTTGGCATGTGGCTGTGTTGCATGCTTGCATGCATGCATTTATAAACAGTGTCACTTACTCATCCGAAACCCTTGTAAGTGTGTACTCAGATCCACGCATTTTTCATTTTATGTAGCTGAGAATATAAAGTATTTCAAACTGCAAACTTTGGCCAAAAGATACTTGGAAGTTGGAACGAGAATAAAGAGATTACGGAGACTTCTTTCTCTTTTGAGTTTTTCTGATAAGATCTTTGATCTTCCCCTAGAACCAATGAAAAAAAGTGGATCGCTTATTATGTACTCTCTCAGAATGATTCTTATCTATCTATAGTTCATGGTCTATTAGAAGTAGAAAGTGCTATAGTGCAATCCTTACAGACAGAAAACAATTACAGTCAGGTTGATAATAATCAATTGCCATTACTTCGTCGGTCCGGAAACAAGTAATCCGTTAGAAATGTTTTGAAATGGACACTGTTCTCGGTGGAGCCCGATACGGAAAAATCTCCACTCACTAAGAGGCCACTAGACTTCGCTTCCGTTCCTTGCTACCTAGAAAAATCTTTCTTGCTTCCTCCAATTATGCAATGCCTAGAGAACTCGCTAGGCACTTATATATGCGGCAAATATATATCTCCAGGAGTTATTTGTATGATGCATTGGTCGGAAAAAGAATAGAAACACTCTTCATGCATCGCGGTTTCACACCACGTCGAAGATGCGAAACTTGCATGTCGTAATGGTGTACGTAGATGGAGATCAGATCATGTGAACTGTACTCCTTTATCTAAAAAAATGTGAACTGTACTCTAAAAATATAGAGTTGAAGTAAACTTCGTCGATGGATGGAGCCATGGAGAGGCTGCGGTGTCAGCACCCTTCAATTCACTCTGGTCGTCGTAGTCTGCCATCTTTGGACGTGTCTAATGGCGCCCGTTGTCCGTTTCTCAAGTACGACTATTTACCATGATGATCAAGGCTGCAAAACAGTTGTACGTATGCGCCTGTAGCGTCGCACTGTGTTTGCCTGCAAGCTGCAGAGCTCGCCGGGCCTCGGCCATTGTAAGACCTGAATATCTCATGTTATACCTGGTGGTAGAGCAGTGCAGAGGCCTCGAGCTTTTCGCGACAAGGCTTGTAAAAGTTTGCAGATGCGCTGAGCGTGTACAGCCATTCATTGTTGTTTTGTGGGTTTTTGAAGATCATTTTTGTGAGTTTGGCATTGGATTGAGGTCTGTGGTGTTGCAACTGGATGATGTACAGTAGTGAGTGGTAGCAGCAGCCGCAGAGATCAGCCAAGAACAATCATGAAATGTGACCATTTCCTTGCTGTTTGATAAACCGAATCACCTCCTTTCTAACATGTATGTATAGCCAGAGTTGCAAATCCACCCAAAAGATCCTCACAGTTCACATGAAGACCAGCCTTGTCCTGCGTTTGCACATTGCCATCAGAGGAACAGCGACCGGCCAGGCTTTTTGCAAGTACCATGCTATATATCTGCAACATTTCTTCAATGTACCCGACCTCACAGTCATGATTACTTTGTCTCTTCAACAAAACAACAGTACTATCACAAGAGAAAATTACATCATGAAATTTTGTTAGTATCTCTATCACCTCTGGGTTTCGCCAGGGTTCAGACAAGCTCGATCATCACGCAGGACATGCATACGCAGAGGCATCGGCCACTGTCGCCATTGGCAATCCAAAAGATATGGAAGCAGGAGGTACATGTGTATGTGTTGCTTGCAGCACTGCTGTTGTGAACAGCGTGCTCTGCAGAGTGAGCGAGAGCTCTGCATCTGCATCATCTGGGTCGTGCGAGATGTGTGCAAGAAATGGTTGTTTATTCAGGAGCGGTGCTACTGTGGCCTGAAGCGATGCTACCTCGTCTGAATATCCATCTCATGATAGCTATGCAGCGCAGATGCAGCCATGGATCATCATCATCATGTGTGTTCTTCCTCTGCTAGCTCGTGTTTGACTGCTAGCACAGATGCATATTCACGAGAAATGCGCATGGTCGTTCGTCCTTACCTCTTTGACCTGAGAGATGAGACTATAATTTAAGTTGTATTGAGTCTACTCGCAAAAAAAAAAAGTTGTATTGAGTCTTGGTTATTTTACTACTACCTCCAATACATAGTAAGTATCGCAGTTTGAACTAATCTTAGTTTCAAACTGTGACACTTATTTTGAATTGGAAGAGTATACAACATTTTGCATATGTGCTGCCTCTGGCCTAGTGGGTGTGTGGGAGTTGAGTGATGATGCAAATGCATTGATCATGTACCGATTTAAATGAGACCAACCAGGAATAGCCTTTGGTGAAATATTTTTATAAAAGAAGTGCTCTTAGTGAGAATTTTAGGAAATTCGTCTCCGATGAGGCTCGAACCTCAGATGGCCGCGACCACAACCGATGTACGGGCAATCCCGCGGGTAAACTGTCTCCTGGGAGGTTGGGCGCAAGACATGCGCCCTGCCAAGGTATTGTTTTTCTCCTGACTATTCTTACAGAATAGATACAAACAGGTTGCAAGAGGGCCTATCTGCAACAAGGCCTAGGCCTAGGTTACTGCTCTTCGTTGGGTCTTGGCCCGTTTTCTAAAGGATCCACTTTCTTGCTCGACTCTTATTTTCCGTCCACTGCAGCCCAACGCGGCCACGCCTCCTGCAGGGCCCCTCTATCGCGCATGCCCATTTAAACGGGGTTTCTTTTCAGTTTCTTATGTTTTGATTTTTTCCTTTTTATGTTTTTGCTTTTTTCTTCTTTCTTTTTTCTATTTTTTTATGTTTTATTTTACATTCCTATATGTTTCATTTCTTTTTATTTTTTCTGGTTTTTTGAAATGTGTCCATGTCTAAGTAAAAATGTTCATTGTCAAAAAAGTAATCAGTAGGGTTAAAGAAACTGTTCAATGGTTTTAAAAATAATAATATTCATATGGGTTCTAGATTGTTTTCACTAGATTAAAATGTATGTTCACCGGCTTCGAAAAATATTTCATCCGATTTAAAAAAAAAGTTCATTGTATTCATTTTTTTTCATGTTATAGATTATAAAATGTTGACCAAATTCGATTTTTTTAAAACAGACTTTATACAAATTAAATAAACTTTGTATGTTCTGTGATTTATATAAAATAAGATTATTTATAAAAAAACATATGTTAATGGGCCACGATATGTGGCCCAACTACTACTCCTTCAGGCAGCGCGGCGGTGTCGTGCTGCCGAGAGCGCTGTATGAGAGCTCACATTTTATCTAAAGATATAAATGGTGAGACCCATTGAGCGCACCACAGCGATTTGACCTTTCTGGCCGTCCGATCTTTCCCGCTCCACACGTCCGCACCGTCCGATCCCCGCCGGTTCCTGGAGTCGGCATGAACATGGATTCGCAAAGTCGCTAACCGTACCAACCTTCGTGCACCCACTCTCGCTGACGCCCTCTCCCGATGCACCCTGGAGCCCGAGGGCCCAGCCGTTGGCCTCACGCTACACGTTTAATCGGTGTGACGGGGTTGTCAGATTCCAACTGTGTTCCTCCCATTGGCTGATTTTGTTCATTTACCCTTCTATGTTTTTAGCGGATGCACTGCATGCCCCTCTGGATACCGATCTTCGTATGTGGTTCCTTCCCACTTTCTCTCGCTGACGATGGGGCAGTCCCCTCCCGTGGTCCACATGTCGGTTGTCCTGCACGTTTGCGTCGCCGATCTCTCCGTGCGTGTGTAGCCGCTGCGTATTTTCTACAGTATGTTGGGGTACGCTAGGTATTTCGCACGATCGTCGGGTACAGTTCACTGTTCGTGTTGTCATGGAGAATCCATGCCTGATTTCTCCGTCTGAGCTGGCGTCCTTCCATTCGTCGACGGGTACGTTGCACTGTGCGGCCGCCAGAAGACTTTCGGGCCCCTTTCGCTGTGTCCTAGCTGGCGTCTCGCCATTGGTGCGTAAGGTCGGAACCGACCTAATGGGGTTGCCGCGTACACTGTGTTGTTGGGAGGGGGTATGTAGGTTGCGTTCTGGATTGGATGGGTACTGCAGCTCTCATTTTCCCCTTTTCTTCTTCCTCGCTGTTCGTGCTCCGCTGTTCTCTTCTCGAGATCTGCCGTGTTTCCATGGAATCCGTTTGCTGTTCTTCCGGTCACGTTTGTTCCCGTTGAGATCAGTTTGGGTTTTCTTATCGTACTTCGCTCTCTCAGTTTTTTGTCGTTCTTTATTCATGTCGTTCACCGTGTGCTGGATTCGTGTTTGTTGGTTGTTCGTTGCTTCTGCGGTTCGTTATTCTTTGTTCTTTAGGTTTCTCATGTTTATTGACTGTTTGTTGCTCTGTTTTTCGTAGGTCGCCGGTTAACTGGTTTTCCGTTCGTCGGGTTAAGGTCAGTTCTGTTGATATGCTTGTGTATATATTTTTTGTTTCCTTTGCACGATTTGTTTTCTTATTGATTTATATATTTCCGTGTTTCCTTTTGTGTGGCGGGGGTGTTATTTTGGTTTTATTTTTTGTTCGTGCAATTGTCTTTTTTTTGTTTTCTCTTACATATGATTTTTCTTTTTTCCTGTATTTCAGCTCGTCGGTTTACTTGTCGGGTGGTCTTCCGGTTAAGGTGGGCTCCTTTGAGATTAGGTTTTGTTCTCTTGCCGTGTATATTTGTCTGTTGTTCCTTCTTTGTTTACCTTGCTGGTCGTGTGATGGATCTGTGCTATTTAGTTGTTTTTTCTCCCTTCTTTGTTCATCTTGCTGGTCGACTGTTGGATTCGTATTAATTTGTTGATGTTCAACGACAGGTGTAGAGGAACGCAGGTCACGCCGATTCCAGTGAGTCGGCAGGATTGACGTGTAGTGAGACGGAGAAGGCCAGTCCTGCCGACTCGCTTGATTCTTTTGGTGCTTTGTTTGTTTGCAGGTGATCAGTTCACTGGTCCGATGTTCCTTTGGTTAAGGTCAGTTTCGTTGAGTTTAGTTTGGCTTTCTTGTCGTCTTTTTTATTAGTTCTTGGTTCTTTGTTTATTTTATTTTTGTTGTGTGCTTTGTTTGTTCGCAAGTCGTTTTTGAGGCTGCGTTTTCCTCTCTGTCCTATTAAGTCGGCAGGGTGTGAGCTGTATCTCCATGAATCCGCAATTCAAACTTACTAGGCGTCAAAGGGAAACCGAGGTTTCACGATAACCTTCGTTCCTCCCGAGGATAGGAGGCAAGGAGCTGCGTATGATGCATCAATCAGACGATCTCATCCAGTCGGCACGCGAATGGGATAGTGCATTAATGATGCTGCCACGGTGGGACCTGATGCCGACTCGCCGAAGTCGGCATGATAAGACCCAAGAGAACGAACTTGGGGGGGGGGGGGGGGGGGGGGGGGGAGGGGCGTCTATTTTCGTTTACTGAAAGAACGACTTTCAGTAGGTCGGATACTGCCCGTAAATGGTCGTCTGTTAGTGAGCCGGTCACTGCCGTATCGTTGTTGTGGATTTTAATAGTTCGAGAGGCTTGGTTTTTTATTAGATACTGTCTTCTGTGCGTTTTACCGTTTTGGTTTGCATTTTGTCTGTTTTATCGGGATCTATCTTGGCTGTCAAATCTGGATATCTCTCTTATGTGTTTTGGATCGTGTTTGTTCCGTTGCGGGTTCTTCGCTGATCTTAATGTGCTATTGCGTTAAGTCAGCGTACCGTGGATCCGGCCTCGGTGTTATCCGTATTTGTTGGTGTAGGATAGCACCGGATGTAACCTGGAGGGTTGAAAGTGAACTGTCGACTCGACCTTAAGCCGGCGAGTGAACCGTGATGATCGTGCGGAAATCGCTGTCTTGGTCCAATTTTTTCGCTTTGTTATTTATTGACTGTCTCCTTATCCGATAAGTCTGGGTTTTTGTTTGTGTTGTGCCGTCACTATTTTGAATGTGCTACTGCGTTGAGTCGGCGTACCGTGGATTCGGTCTCGGTCCTATCTATAGCTGTTGGTGTAGGATAGCGCCAGATGTAACCTGGAGGGAGGAAAGTGAATCGCCGACTCGGCTTTAAGTCGTCGATTTGTTTTTTTTTTTACCACATGTCGGTCGGTCCGTTGTGTTATTGGTCAGGTTTTTCCTTTAGGCATTGGGTGATTCTTTTGTCTGCTAATGCGTTTTGTTCGTGTTTGTTTGTTGGGCTTTTCCAAGCAGCTTATCCCGTGTAACCTGAGCTGCTGTTTGTCTTTTTTGTTACCGTGTTTACTCTCTGGTGTCCATTATTTCTTTATATGTTGCTGACCGTGCGCTGGATTCGTTTTCTTTCATGTTTGTTGCTTTTTCAGTTTGTTCTTCTTTGTTTTATGGGTTTCTTACATTTCTTTCATGTTTGTTACTCTGTTGTTTCGTAGGTCGGCGGTTTATTGTTACGGATTGCAGTGTACAACCTGCCGGGTCTTGGTCCCTGTTCGCCGGCTCCGGATGTTGTTCAAACGTGAGGAACGGTGCTGTTTATGTGGCTAATTTAATGGTTTGATTGATGTTGATGTTTTTTGTTTCCAGTTTGGCTTTGGGTTTCTGTCTTTTATGTCGTGAGTTATCCTGCTCGGTGGGTGCTGCCGGCTCCCGTTGGGCTTTCGTGTGATGGCATTTCCTTTGTTTGACGGTGTTTGCTTTTTACGTCTGCCTTAGCACCATCGGTTTGCCAGGATCTTGCTTCGATCGTGTCTTTTCGTTGGCCTTTTCTAGGGAACTGGTTCTATGTGGCTTAACCTATTAGTTGTCTTTTTTGTTTGTTACAGGATTATTTTCCGCGCGTTCTCTTAATTTATTTCGTGTTGTTCTTACTTATCGTAGCATGTCTCTTACACTTTCTGTTTGGTTCCTTTCGTATTTTTCATGATTTTTAATGGTTTTTTTTGTTTCCTCTCTTGCAGGTTGTCGTCTTATTGGGGATCGTTTAAGCAGCGATGTTTGATGTTTATTTTTTCGCTCCTGGTTTTCGTCGTGCTGGTTCGGTGCTTGTCGGCTTGCTTCGTTGGGCTTTCTTTATCTCTTGCTAGCTATGGTACTTCCCCTGTTTAGATTTTTTTATTGGTTCGTGACGTTTTTACGAGTTTGTTCTTATCCTGTATTTTTTCCCTTTTTTTGTGCATCATGCTTTCCATATGATCCACGCTAGATTGCCTCGGTACCTACGACTTGCTGAAACTAGCTTCGTGTACAGAATACCTCAGTTGTATAACGTGCCCCGTTTGTTCTTGCGGTCCATATTCGAGAACCCCTCTGTTTATATTTAAATGCTACTCCGTGTTTTGTAATGCCTTTTAATCCGGCTGTTTCTTGACTTGTCATTCATTTTGTTTTCTGTTTTGTTTTTTGCCCGTGGCTTCGACTGTTTTGTGATAGCTGTTCATGCCGACTTCAGGATCCGGCGTGATCTCGCCTTTCTTTCCGGTACAAGTTTTGGGATTTCTTTCTGTTTCGTTTCAGATCGCGTCCGTCTTGCTGCGAGTCTTTTCCCGTGTGTGGTAACTGTTTCTATGCGTTGTGTTTAATTACGTTTTGTTTGCTGTCGTGTTTTATTTTCCATGTGATCGTTACCTTACTGTATTGTACGGATAGGCAGGATTGGCCTCT
This sequence comes from Poa pratensis, assembly GCA_947311845.1. Taxonomy (NCBI): domain Eukaryota; kingdom Viridiplantae; phylum Streptophyta; class Magnoliopsida; order Poales; family Poaceae; genus Poa; species Poa pratensis. The sequence goes on from CAMZMU010000067.1 coordinate 27,200,648, forward strand.
CCGTCTTACAACACGTCAGTCCAGCCAACTCACTGGAGTCGGCAGGACTGGCCTCTCCGTCTTACTGCACGTCAGTCCAGCCGACTCACTGGAGTCGGCAGGACTGGCCTCTCCGTCTTATTGCATGTTCCTATGACAACTCAGTGGAAAAGAAAACTGTGTTTGTCTACGTCGACCCGTGTTCCTGTGGCTTTCCAGGTCATTTTGCAGTAATGGTTCGGTCTCACGGGAGAGAAGCGATGCGTTATCCGAACATCCCATAACGAACCATTTGTCATAACCGCCAGCAACAGCTGGAACGCGCGACGATAATGAGTGTCCTTGTCGAGATGAGGTGCGTCGTTCCCTCCGTAGATCCCGGGGGTGCTTTTTATCTTCGATTTCCATGGGAGAGTGGCATCCTCTTGGATATAGACGGCGATTTTTAAAGAACAACATAGGAACATGGATCAAACACACGGGTAGCGAAGTTCGTTGCGATTCCATCTGTGAAGCCGGACGACATCAACACGAAATCGAAAATGTCTTTTTAATATTATCAACTGTTAAAATCGGAGGTAAGCCAACAGCTAGACACACCGAGCCGGCGATGCAAAACAAATCCGGCAAGACTGCAAAACAGAAGGATACTCTATCGAAAACACTGAGCCAACAAGAAAAAAAAGTCCTATCGGACACACGGTGGGGTGGACAAACAGACGGAAAACACAATTAAACACGAAAGAAAAATACATAAACAAACGCAAAATGCAAAACAAAGAAAAAATATACAAGAACAATTGGGTATAACAAATAAAGATAACACGACGTACTCTAAAAAGAAATTAAATTACAAAAAAAAATGCTCACATCGGCTGGACGAGAAGACCCGGCTTATGTTTTTCTTTCGTTGTTACATTTGGCTGTTTTCAGGTCGCCGGCTTACTTGTCTGTTTTCCTTGAGTAGTAAATTTATCTAAAACATAACTTGAAATGAGAGTGCGTGGTTCTACCGCCAGGAAGCAGAAGGGCTCGGACTCCACGTTGCCGACTGCACGTGCCCGACTCCACGCTGCCGACTCGACTCCACGTTTCCGATTCCACCTTGACGGTTGCACGCACTGCGGTTCGTACAATGGCTTACGTTAGCCGTAACGACTTAGTAGCTAAATGTACTCAACGGTGCCGACGCTGCCGACTCCACGTTGTCGACTGCACGCTGCCAACTCCATGTTGTTGACTCCACGCTGCCGACTCCACGCTGCCGACTCCACGGTGTCCACTCCACGCTGCAGACTCCACGGTGTCGACTCCACGCTGCCGACTCCACGTTGTCGACCCCACGGTGTTGACTCCACGCTGCCGACTCCACGTTGTCGACTCCACGCTGCCGACCCCACATTGTAATGAATGGAAGTACGTACCCTGTGTCTGTGTTGGGTTTGTTTGCACGTGAACGTTTGTTACGCCGACTCCAGTGATCCGGCATGATTAGACAGTCGTCACAAAAGACAATACGATCAACAGTAAAAATAGTCATTGTCCTCGTCATCAGACAACAAGACGAATTTTTGTTTACCCTTGACAGAAGAAACATGAGGCGACTCACGCTAAAGTTCGGCTACGGTGACGACTCCAACACCATTATCTTGAACCTGTCCCAATAATTCGTTGATCATGTTTTGATTTTCTTCATAAAGAACCCGTGCTTGAGTCTGGCGACGGAAAGACTGAATTGACATCTCTATGGCACGTTTAATATACTCACGCTCTACTTCATCACTTCTTGGCTTATTCTCGAGGTCATCTCCCGTGTACTCCTCGTCCTCCTCCACGTCTTCTCACGCATACTCCTCCAATTCCTGCCCCGCGTACCTCTTCCAGCTTGTCCCCCATGGGTTGAGAATCATCGATAGGAACGCAAGGCTCTTCTCTTACATCCCCCTCCCCTCGGAAACATTCTATAATGAAGCCTCCCATCTTAACCTCCTCGAGCATTGTTGCATCAACATTTAATTCCCGTTGGACCTGGTTGGCTTAGTGGTCTGTTGTTATTTCGGTTAAGGTTGGTTCTGCTGGGATTTGTTTGTGTTTTCTTGTCCTCTTATTCTGTTTGTTTTCCTTATTTGTTTATATCTTGCTGGTTGTGTGATTGCTCTGTATTATTTAGTTGTTTATTGTGGTTCGTGGAGTCAGCGGGCACACCGAATTTTTAGATGCAAGACAAAAGGGTGTTTGGAATCACATTTCAGCTGGGGAATCATCATCAGTTCTAAAAGGAATAAGAAATAATTGCACGATTGCGGATGGAACATTTAGAATATACCACTGACCTTTCAAACAGGGTGGGCGCTGCCGGCTCCCGTGGGAGCTGGTCGGTTTACTGGTGTGTTGTTCTTCCAGGTTAAGGTCGGTTGCTTCGAGATTTGTGTGTTGTTCTTCCTTTTTTGTTTATATTCTTTATTCTTTCTGTTAGGTTTCCTACTCTGGAATATCTCTGACGTGTGTGGTTTTTGTTTCCTTTCTGGCTTGGGGTTCCTGTCATCTCTTAGTTATTTTGGTTGGTGGGCGCTGCCGGCTCCCCGTTGGAGCTGGTCGGCTTACTGGTCCGTTGTTCTTCCGGGTTAAGGTTGGTTCTGTCAAGATTTGTTTCTGTATTATTTCCGTGATTATATGTTTGTTCTTCCTTCTTTGTTTATATTATATATTCTTGATGTTTGGTTTCATTCGCGGTTTTTGTAGTGTTTTCTTTTTGGCTTTGGGTTCTTGTCATATCTGAGTTATGCTGGTTGGTGGGTGATGCCGGCTCCCCGTTGGAGCTGGTCGGCTTACTGGTTCGTAGTTTCTTGATGTGTTTAGCTCTGCTTGTTCTTCTTAATTTATTTATCTTGTTGGTCGTGTTCTGGATCGGTGTTATTTAGTTGTTTGTGGCTTTTGCGTTTTGGTGTTGTTTTTTTTCTTTGTTTTTCCGTATATTCAACTCTACACCGAACCTCTTACGCAGTTTCCACACGTCTCATCAAACAAAGCGCACGATGGATCCCTCGCATCCTCAACAGCCGACAACAAAAATTTCACCCGAAGTACGAGATTAATACGATACACGAATAACTTATATTCATTGAGTATGAAAAACAAATATTCCAACACATGAAAAAATTAAACATTCATCGCCGATGATTAAAATGTTGTGACACCGTGTAATATTAAATGTAGTGCGAAAACTAACAAGAATTACATCCACCATGGATGTAGGAAGTGATATCGAGAATGACTCTGTGACGTCTGGTTCTTCAACTAACAGACAGGTTTGCACATGTTTAATAATATTACACAGCTTATTAGCGTCATGGTTCTTGAAACTCCGTTGTTATTTTCCTGTCACATTACCCGTCTTACTGAAAGGACATCTAACTGTTGATGCTGATTCTGCTACATGCTTCAGACTTATAAGATTACTACTATATTTAACGTCTTGCTGAATAGGTCCGGTGTAGTTAAAGCATTACATAGAGTAAGATAATTATTCTATCATGTATGTGTGTTTACTATCTCTCACTGCATTATCAGTACTTCAGGGTGCTCAGCTGTATCTAACAATCCCAGCAAAGATGATACTTGATGAAATGTTAAGTCAGCTTGGATTACCGTTGGCTCATTATCACCGAACAGTTTACGGAGACTACAAGACCTGTGTGACTGTTATTTGCCATACAACAAAACTTACTTCGGAAGGTCCACGCGTGCCCATGAAAATATCTGGAGTAAGGTCCATGGATGTTCGCATGGCAGAACATAGTGCTGCGGTAGCAGCTATTAGATTGATGGAAGCCGCAACTAATATGGTGATCAAAGATCTAAACCACAGCAGGTTAGAGCAGTTGGAAGCAGAAAATATTTGTCTAAAGAGTCAGCTGAAGAGGGCAGACATCAAATGTCAAAAACTTGCTAGAGGTTGGTTTCTGTCCGTGAGGTTTATCAGCTCCTTCTCAACCCAGTTCCATAACTTAGCGATTCTCAGCTATTTTGGTGGCCAGGAAGTCATAAGTGGCAGCGTGAAAGCAGCTTTTGAAAACATAGAAGGAATTGCACAGAGACTGAGATCTAGAGGAATTCGGCTAGAAAAGAAGCTCGAGAAGAAAAGGAGATGGCCGGCTTAATGACATAGTGGTTCTTTGTTCTTTTTAGCGTGGAATGCTTTTAAGCTTTACATGGAAAGTCTAAATAGGAGCAAGCAAGAAAGAAAAAACAATGCGGCGAGCCGGCGACAGCGGAGCCGGCAGCACTTGAGGAATCAAATATGTTATTATCTAATGCTGTTTTTGACCAGCGATCCGTCGTCGCGAGACCTATAGCGTGATCTTGGTATGAACGATGGACCTCTGGTACGTCCGTGTATGGTAGAGTGGCGATTGGGAATATGTAGTCTAATGTGCATCTGGTCAAAGAAATTTTCATAGAGACGCACTGTTGGCGAATGATTTCCCGAGAGATCCAATGCCGACTTCAGGGAGCCGGCGGGTTCAGACACACATTCAGCTAAAATCGGTGTGACACGACCCAAGGTTCTTAAGGCAGAAAAATCATTGACGTGACGCCATACGTCAGAAACATAGACGTAGGGGGTCGTGCGTATTTGGATCGTGTTTACTCACGTCGTGTTTTACGGTACAGAGAGGAGGCGGTAGGAAAATGGAGGAACGGTAGTGGACGACGAGTGTGTTAGGCAAGGCACATCAATTAATACGGGAGGAAGGGTGGTCCCACCGATTCTACCGGTTTCTGGTCGTATTAATTACCGTGTAGGTCCCGTGGTGGGCAGATCAATCCGAGACGTATTACCTTGGAAACTTGGTAGGCGCGTTCCTTCCTTCCGAAGCCTTGGTGGGAAGTTCCTTCCTTAGTAAGTATTTACTCCGATGGATTTGAGACACACGTAGGCGTGCTATAACTTTATTGTTAATTTTTTGTTTCCCATCTTTAGCACGACCGTTGGATTAAGTCGGAATGTTTTGTGTAAGTCAATTAAATTTTTGTCCTCTCTGCCTCTATCCTTAAATATTTGTTAGTCTCGCTGTGTACGATTCGGGAAGGAAACAAGATCATCATGACGTCCCCGTTCTTAAGCCAGTAGGTGTTCCCCATCGTTATGAAAGAAGGAACGTGTTCGCTAAGGGTAACCGTTCGCGTCGTCGATGTCGTTGTTGGTTGGGAAATGCAGTACATAATTGTTTTGGGCAGATGGGTTTACTTGCCGGTTGGGTAAAAGACACTTTTCAGTGATGCATGCTTATCATTCATATGGAAGACCATTAGTACATAAACGCGCACACAAAACTGGGGAGGATCCAGAACAAATCAACTCCTTGAAATGTACACACACAGCCTCTAGAAATTTGAAGTGCATGTGATCTTGCGGCAAGATTCCGCCGATATGAGATGTTCATGGTTACTAAGTCGCTCAAACTACATTGAGACGATCTTGAGGACTATTATACCCAGCTAATTTCCAATACTTCCTAGCAATCTCAAACCCTAGGCGAGCATCCAATGTAGCATACCTTATTTGTTCGGCGCTTAGTGGAAACCTTCTTGTCAGATTGATTGTCCGGTAACGCCAGATCTATTACGTCGTTTATCCTTCTTCAAAAGGTTCGTCCCAATATAAACATTGGCAAGATCATAGAGAGCCGGAGGAAAAAATTTCGTTGGGTTCCGGATCGTCGTCTGGAGGTCCCGCGTGTTGCCAATGCCAATCCCGTACCATTTCAGCATAGCCACATCGTTGTTGATGGCCGCGCCACAGAAGATGATTTCCTTGTCCCTGAGAAATTCCCTGAGGAGATCCGGTACTCCATCGGCTCTGCTTATCTGGAAGACTAAATTTTCGTATGCCACAGAGAGTTGAAGGACAGCGAGGCGTCGCTTCTTCTCGGCTGGGAGATAATTCCGTTTTACATTCTTCGGAGCGTCGGTGTACTCGCATTCCAGGCCAACACACTTCACCGGTGCGTTGTCGAGGAACATCTCCTTGACGCGACGGATCCACTTCTCCACTTTTGCTGCACGGTGAGTGAATGTCACCTTGAAGTACATGTCTTGCTCCTCGAAGTGGTAGATGCGGGAGTTTTCGGTTCGCGCCATTGGGATGGAGGCGAGAGAGGGAATGGAATGCAAAGAGGATGTGGCTGTGTGTTCTTGCTGGCGGATCGACTGTGTGGTCGTTTGGATGTACTATGTACATTATATAGCGGTTGTAGATAAGTGCGAACGGCTTAAAGGTTGAGCCGGTATGAACGCTTCCAGATTTTGCGTTGTGCACACGTAGAGGTTTTACAATTGATTGTTGACATGGTAATTCGAAACGTGAGGGAATCAGGTGCCGAAATTATTGATTTTCCGAATCTCGAGAGCGGTGCATCTTCCCGGAAGAGGTCTTTTATGGTACTGTTTTGTGATTAAGGGTTGGAAATATAAACGATTCGACGGCGAGACCCGAGTAGACCACCGCTGCGGACCACATGATAGAGTCCCATCTGTGCCAGTGAAAGCCTCCGTTGCCATTCCACCGTGGTTAGACAGAAGATCACTGTCTGCAAGTAGATGACGGCGGTGCGGTATGCTGAACTAGAGGTAGAGAAACGTGTGACCATTCCACGTGAGACTGCTGCCTTTGACGAAGAAGAGGACGAGCTATCGGACACGGCGGTTTTATTTTCCAAAATGATGTACGATTGTTTGTGTGTATTATTTGTTTAATTTGGTCCTTGGTTTTACACATGGATATAATTATTTCTACTCGTTGATTATTAGCACTGCGTATGGCGTGTCGTTAAAACAGGGCTCAGGGGGTCGTGCGCCAAGGCGCACCCCTAAATCTAGTGCGGATAATAAGGCAACTATGCCTGCAGACTAGGGTGAAACGGGCCAGGCCCAAATAGTTATTTATACAAATTTGTTGTGCTACTAAGAAAAGGCAGTGCCAACAAGAGAGAAAGATTTATATCAAGAAAAAGCACAGGAAAACAAAAATTACCATAAAATGAGTATCTCTATTGAAATTATAGCATTATGGAAATGCACTTTAATGAATAGTGATGTAATAAAATCATTTTCACATGTCCAAACAATATTTTAAGTGTATTTAAAATTGTAAGCAGGGATAGTATTCAACACGATTTGCATTGGTCTCTCGAGGGGTTTAAATACCCAGTTTACAGCGTATGATTGTGGGGATCATGGAGGGGAACGTGGGCTAGTCTAGGACGTGCTTGTTGACTGAATATACACACACACGATCTAACTAATACAGTTAACACCCCCCGCAGTCATGACGGCGTCAGGTGCGACGCAAAGACTGGATAGGAACTCTTGGAAAATGTTCGTCGGCAGTCCTTTGGTCATCCCATTAGCGAGCTGTTGTCGATTGGGTATATGAAGAACCCGAATATCGCCGAGTGCCACGTGCTCGCGGACGAAGTGGATGTCCAGCTCCACGTGCTTGGTACGGCGATGTTGCACTGGGTTGGCCGACATGTAGACGGAGGAGACATTGTCGCAGTAGACCAACGTGGCGGAGTTGATGGGGCACAGAAGCTCGCCAAGGAGTTGCCGGAGCCAGATGCACTCCGCGACGACATTGGCGACGCCGCGATATTCCGCCTCTGTGCTGGAGCGAGACACGATGGCCTGTCGTTTGGACGACCAGGATACCAACGCATCGCCGAGGTAAACGCAGAACCCCGAGGTCGAGCGGCGCGTGTCGGGGTAGCCGGCCCAGTCCGCGTCGGTGTAGGCGCGAAGCGAGAGTGAAGGGGACGCAGACATCCAGAGTCCATGATCCGTGGCACCGTGATACGTCTCAAACGTATCTATAATTTTTGATGTTCCATGTTTGTTTTATACATATTGCTACATGTTTTATATACACTTCATAGCATTTTTATGCATTTTTTGGGACTAACCTATTAACAAGATGCCACAGTGCCAATTTCTGTTTTCTTCTGTTTTTCCGTTTCAGAAAAGCTAGTCAGGAAATATTCTCGGAATTGGACGAAAATCAACGGAGCCCAGTTTTTCACCGACATGAAGACGAAGTCCGAAGGGCGCACGAAGAAGCGACCCAGGGGAGCCAAACACCACTAGGGCGCGGCCCCCCCTGCCTGGCACGCCGTGGTGGCGTGTGGGGCCCTCGGCTGACCCCACGCACCGCCCTTTCGCCTATATATTGCCTCCGTCACGAAAACCCAAAATACCCGAACATTATTCCACGAAAAGTTCCGTCACCGCCGCCGTCGTCAAGGGTGCCGGGACGGAACTTTTCGTGGAATAATGCTCGGGTATTTTGGGTTTTCGTGACGGAGGCAATATATGGGCGAAAGGGCGGCGCGTGGGGCCAGCCGAGGGCCCCACACACCACCACGGCACGCCAGGCAGGGGGTCGCGCCCTAGTTGTGTTTGGCTCCCCTGGGTCGCTTCTTCGTGCGCCCTTCGGACTTCATCTTCGTGTCGGTGAAAAACTGGGCTCCGTTGATTTTCGTCCAATTCCGAGAATATTTCCTGACTAGCTTTTCTGAAATGGAAAAACAGCAAAAAACAGGAACTGGCACTGTGGCATCTTGTTAATAGGTTAGTCCCAGAAAATGCATAAAAATGCTATGAAGTGTATATAAAATATTTAGCAATATGTATAAAACAAGCATGGAACATTAAAAATTATAGATAGTTTGAGACGTATCACAGAGCGGGTGACGCGGATGCCGAGGAAGTAGTGTAGAGCGCCCAGGTCCTTCATGGCGAACTCGCCGGTGAGTTGCCTGACGACGCGCTGGAGGAGAGCGGTGCTGGAGGCTGTGAGCACAATGTCGTCGACGTAGAGCAGCAGGAATGCCGCGTCCTGGCCGTGCTTGTAGGTGAACAAGGAGCTGTCAGAGCGCGTGGCGACGAACCCGATCATGGCGAGGAAGCTGGCGAAGCGCATGAACCAGGCGCGGGGCCTGTTTGAGTCCATATAGGGACTTGGACAGGCGGCAGACATGCTCGGGCTGGCTGGCGTCGACGAAGCCGGCGGGCTCAAGGCAGTACACCTCCTCGGCGAGGGTGCCGTGGAGGAAGGCGTTCTTCACGTCCATTTGATGCACATGCCACCCCCCGCGAGGCGGCCGCCATGGGCACGGTGCGGATGGTCGCCGGTTTGACGACCAGCGAGAATGTCTCACCGTAGTCCATGCCGGGGCGTTGATTGAAGCCGCGGACGACCCATCGCGCTTTGTAGCGCTCCAGGGAACCATCCGCTCATGTTTTGTGCCTGAAAATCCACTTGCCAGTGATGATGTTAGCGCGTGGAGGGCGGGGAACCAGCTCCCATGTGTGGTTGTCGACGAGAGCTGCAAACTCTTCTTGCATCGCGGCCAGCCAGTTGGGATCCTTGATGGCCGTACGCACGGAACGCGGCAGAGGTGACACGTCCGTGGAGACCGTCGTAGAAGCGACATTGTCGTAGCGTGGATGTGGCTTGAAGATCCCGTTCTGAGCTCGAGTCACCATCCGTCTAACAGGTGGTGAGCAGGACTGGATTGGAGGCCCTGGCGATGAAGGAGGTGTAGCAGAGCCGCTGGATGGCAATCGCACGGTCGAGCTTGAACTTGACAAGGAGTGAAGGAGGGCGATGCAGCGGAGCCGTCCGATGACGTATGTGCGGCTAAGTTTGAAGCAGAGCCAAGCGCGGGAGAGGCCAGCGTGTGCTTGGCCGGCCTCGGTGCACTGGCGACAAGCGGCCCACCATCATTTGAATTTAGTGGGGCGCGGGGTACCTGTACAACAAGAGACAGAGATGGCGTGACATGATCGCCACCAGGTTGGGCAGGCTGCGACGGTGGTGGGGATGGTGTCACGCGCGGAGCGAAGGGAAACTCAGTCTCGACGAAGGTTACATGACGAGAGGTGAGTACGCGTTGGGAGGTCGGATCGAAGCAGCGGTAGCCGCGATGGTCTGGTGGATAGCCGATGAACACACAGGCGACAGAGCGTGTGTCCAGCTTGTGCCGCGAGGTGGCCGTGGTGTTTGGATAGCATAGGCAACCAAAAACGTGCAGGAGAATGTAGTCTGGGGCAACACCAAGGAGGAGCTCGTGCGGAGTATGGGGTGCGGTGGAGCAGCATGGCCGCTGTCGTGGGTTTGTCACGGCAGATGTCATGGTGATGACTTCGTAGGTGTGGAGTTGATGTGAGTCAAGCGTCTCTGAGCTTAAGATCACAGGGCACGAGAAGGACAATGTTTACCCAGGTTCGGCCCCTCGATGCGAGGTAAAGACCTACTTCCTGCCTATCCTAGATTGGAATTGATATGTATATGGTGTTACAAGAGTTGCGATCCGCTGTGTCGAATCGCCTCTAGTTCTAGGGTTTGAAACTTGAGAGCTTCCGGTGTTACGTCCTGCGAGCCCTCGTTATATACACGGAGGCTCGCCAGGTTACAAGGAAAGTGTTTTCCCTTAGGAAAGCGTGAGCCGGAGTCCTACTTGGAGACTAATCATCTTCGTGTCTTCCAAGCCAAGTTATCTCCGATCTTCTAAATCTTTCCCTTAGCACGTCATGATCTTAGGTCGACCCATCTTTGTGCAAGCTCGTGGACGGTGCGGCCGTGAACCTATGATAAGCCGCATTTCACTCGTGGGATGCGGGTTAACCCATTAGGTATTACCCCGACATTAGCCCCCGAGTTCGGCTAGGATTTCAAGGTAAATGCTCGCTCTTCTTGCGAGTTAACCTGACCAAACTGATAAGCCGCACGTTGGGCATCATGGCTGAACTCCGATCTGAGGACTCACCATTGATGGAAGGTTCTAATTTTTAAAGCCGACACAAGATCATAATATTCCGTGCGACTCATCCTCCAGTCTTGGTCTCTTAGCCTTCTCAGTCTGGCAAAATATTCCTTTTCCCTTACTAATTACTTTTTTCCAGTTTCTTAGATGCGATTTGTTCCTTCAATTTCGGCCCCCTTAGTTATAAACACTGCGGCGACCCTAGGTCAAACTTCGCTTGTCTCTGTTTCTCTTTCATTCCTCATCGCGCCGCCTTCTCTCTCCGTCCAGTTCCAATCTCCCCAATCTCTTAGTCAAAAAATGCCGCCGAAGGGGAAGGAACCAGGTTAGGAGAAGGCCTCGCAGAAGATCTCCTGTAATTGGGACGGATCGTGGGTCATGGAGGAGTTCCTCCAGAAGCGGGGAAGGAACCAGGTTAGGAGAAGGCCTCGCGGAAGATCTCCTGTAATTGGGACGGATCGTTGGTCACGGAGGAGTTCCTCCAGAAGCGCACCACTAAGGGTTTCCTTCCCTCGAAGGAGAACTGCCACTAGCGGGCGCCCGGCGATGAGGTTACGCCGAAATCCCAACCAGATGAGTTGGTTATGTTTGTGGACCACGTGGATCATGGATTCACTCTACTGGGTTCCCTTTTCTTCCGCAACCTTTTGAAACAACTGAATCTCCGCCATCACGACATCAGACCCAATTCCATGCTCCAGGTGAGCAATTTCCATGTCTTATGCGAAGATTACCTCGGTGCAGACCCCAGCATCGATCTGTGGTTCGCCTCCTTTAGCTGCAATAGCCAGCTTGAAACGAAAGGTGGCGCTTATGTGCAATGCGGCGCCATCTCCCTTCAACGTCATAGGAACTCCATTCTTCCAAATTGCCACTAGCCACAGAGCCAGAGATTGGCAAAAATCTTTCTTCTATTGCCGGGATACTTCTTCACTACTGGGAAATACCCTATCAGTGGCGCACCAAATTATGATTCTGTGGCGCACCCCCAGAATTGCTGGGTGCGCCACAGAATCGTCGCCACTAAAATATTTTTCTGTGGCGCACCCCCGCCGTGCGCCACAGAAATGGCCACAATTTTGTGGCGCACTAGGTATGGATGCGCCACAGAATAGCTTTTTGAGTTTAAAAAAAAAAATACGGGCCGCCCGGGACGGAGCGACCGGGACACCGCCCTCCTGGCCTCTCCTGGCAAGACGCCAGCGCCGCCTCTCCTGGCCTTATCGAGCAGCTCCTTCTCCTTGGCCTCGGCGGATTCGCGCTCTTCACCGGCGGTATCTCCGAGCTCAAACGAAGACGAACACGGCCTGCCCAGGCGGGGGCGCCGCTGCGGTGAGAACAGCAGTGGCGTCGGCGAGCGGCGGTTCCCGCGCGGAGAAGAGCCAGTTGCGGCAGATGTGGAGGACGCGCCCGCCGTCCACGGAGACCGACTGGCCGACCTCGGCCTTGTCCCTCTCCCTGTCAGATGGGGTGGTGGAGGAGCGGCGTCGCGGTGGGTGGATGGGGTTGTGCTCCGGCGGCACGGGGCACCAGTCCGTCCCCGTCCGCGACGATGGCGGCACCACGGATGTCCCCGTCCACGACGACGGCGGGTGTCTGGCTTGCGGCTCGGGAAGGAGGGGGCCGGGGTGGGGTTGAGAAAGAGCGGAGGCACTAGTACAGAACGACACATCGGATACCCCTCTATGGAAACGGCAGGCGTTAGGCGACGGAGAATCGCGCTTTCCGCGCGGCCAGTGCGTACAAACCTGACCTGGGCCGCGGCTGGCCCGTCAACATAGGTAACGAGAAAGAAAGTATTAACTCTGTTACCCATAGTATTGGCAACGGTCTTAATTCTGGCTCCGTTTCCGATATGTGCCTCTATAGCAACGGAGAGTTTTGGGTGTCCGTTTCCAATGTGGACACGTTCCATCTTGGAATTCGAAGCGAGGCGAGTAAATGCCATGGCGTAGTGGCACCGCCCACTACTCCTTGACAACCCCAATCCTTGCTAGCTCAAGACGCCACCGAATCTGCTCTCTCTCTCTCGCTCGCTCCCTCCTACTGATTAGCGAAGATGCCTCGCAGCAACGACACACAGGAGCACACTGAATCGCCGCGGGACAGTCCCCCCGTCAGCGGCGAGTCCGTTGAAGGACCGACGCGGAGACGAGCGACGACGAATACGCCAACTTCCATGATCCCACCATGATGCTGGGCCCGCCGAAGGTTGATTCTGATGACGAGTCAACCGAAGAGGAGGAGGAGGAGGACGACGAGGAGGACGAGGCGGAGGCGTCGGTCCCGAAGAAGGGAGCCCCGGCGACGGAGAAGAAAGCCGTCGCCACCGCCTCCGATATGCTGCCGCCGCCGCGACCACCTCCAATGGCCCCCAATAAGCGAGGCTGTGTGAAGGACGAGGATTGCGCGGAAGCAGGGCGCAAGAAAAACAAGAAGTAGCTAGTAGTAGTTCTATAAGTTCTCCAACTGTAATTTACTTTATTATTATTAATATGTACTGCGTATGTAATGTAGTAATCACTAATATTAATATAAGTATCCTATAAGTGGTTTTCTCCGTATAGTAGAGATTAGGAAAATATTATTCCAGAGAGTAGAAGAAATTCCACAGAGTGGCGCGTAGGTCCCACACCTCAGTGGAAGAAACACAAAGGAAACAGTCCTTCTAAAGAACCGTTTCCTATGTTTTACCTATATATATGGGCGTACAGAGCAAAACCTAACACTCGTTTCCTCACTCTGTCTCAGTATGCTAGATCTGTTCGTGGCGGCGCCTCCTGGCGTTGCGGCCATCGCCGACGCCGTGGCGGCGCCATCTCCGCCCAGACGACGGCTATCACGGCGAGGTCTTCGCCATCTCCCCCGACACGGCGAGGTCTTCGCCATGTCCCACGACACGGCGAGGTGTTCGCCATGTCCCCCGACACGGCGAGGTCTTCGCCATCTCGCCCGACACGGCGAGGTCGTCGCTCTGTCCGCTTCCTCTGCCTCCACCACTTCCGGATCTGCTAGATCGATCCAACGGCGACATGAAGAAGGTATCAGATCCACATCCGGTAGTTCTATCTAGATCATTTCTTGATGTAGTTAACTTGCCTATTGTGCACTTGCAACTAGTTGTAGTTTAGCTTACTTGTTGATAGTAGTTCAGTTCACATCCGGTAGTTCTATCTAGATCATTTCTTGATGTAGTTAACTTGCCTATTGTGCACTTGCAAGTAGTTGTAGTTTAGCTAACCTGTTGAAAGTAGTTCAGTTCACATCCGGTAGTTCTATCTAGATCAGTTCTTGATGTAGTTAACTTGCCTATTGTGCACTTGCAACTAGTTGTAGTTTAGCTAACTTGTTGAAAGTAGTTCAGTTCACATCCGGTAGTTCTATCTAGATCATTTCTTGATGTAGTTAACTTGCCTATTGTACACTTGCAACTAGTTGTAGTTTAGCTTACTTGTTGATAGTAGTTCAGTTCACATCCGGTAGTTCTATCTAGATCATTTCTTGATGTAGTTAACTTGCCTATTGTGCACTTGCAACCGGTTGTAGTTTAGCTAACTAGTCCATGTGAAAACAGGAGTCTATTCCGGTGACACTGCATAAAAAAGTCGGAGACACAGAACAAACAACGAACATTACTCAAGAGAGTAGTGTTTGTTGACTTTCCCATAATGGCCTCTGATGATCCCGAAGAGCAAGGCTTTGATACCTGCAAAAGTAAACGGGATTAGGTTGAGACTCCAAGTGCAGAGTGTATAGTAAGTGGAAGACAGTTTTCCCCACGAGGGGTGACTCGAGGGTTTAATATCGAACTCTCGGGGAATCTGAAGTGGTAGATTTATCTTCTTATCCTTCTTTTGGTTACCTACAAAACAAGGTTAGATGTTTTGGTCCTCAACCTCACCTGTGGTTGTCAAGCACAAGGTGTAAGAATGATATCAGGATAGTTATGCAATGCAAACAAGAAATAAATATGCAATGATGGTGGATGCAATGATAAATGATATTTTTGGGTTTTTGAATGATGTATGCAAGATGAAAAGTATTTTTGTATTTTCGGATTTAATGATGGCTGAAAATAGAAAAGTGGTATATGGTGTTGGAAAGGTGTTTCTTATGATTAAAAATGGACTGGGGTTCATGGTTTCACAAATGCACTCTCTCTTTATAAAGTGGTAGACAATGGAACACACACAGTTAACATATGAGATTGCAACACAGGGTTTGATAACAAGTTACTTAGATATATGGGCATCACGTCCTAACATAGAGATCTTTTGGTTATTAACCTCTCTTATACTCCACCAAGATGCGAACTAAATCATAACACCTCAGTAATTAAGATAACTCAGAGTATAGCATTAAGTATCATGACATGAAGTGAAAATAAGAACATGCTAGATCTAGTCATGGAGTAGTGGCAATGGTCACGCCCACATCCCCGGTAGCATGGTATTTTAGTTTATCCCTAGTGAGGTAACAAAGTAAGGTAAAGATACCAAAGTGGATCGCAGAACTTTCTCTCACGTTCACTGCACTAGCCACCCCCCGTTACTCCAACTAATGCACACGTTCCCCCACACACGCTCTCATAAACATGCTTGATCAAAACAAGTAGACAAGAACGGGGTACATAATATGCATCTATACTCATAACTGAAACAAACATTGCAATCTCAAACATATATTAACTCATAAAGATCCACCACAAAGGTATTACAACGGTGACCGTAATCATGTTCAGCAGCTCATACGGTGCTAATTAGTGAAGCTCAAGAGAGGAGAGATACATAAGTTACTTCCACAAACCCATAGTCCAGAGGTGGACTACTCCCTCTTCATCATGGAGACGGTGGAGAAGTCGATGGAGAAGATGGAGACCACGCCGGCAGCGCCCCGCCGGAGTTTTCCCCCTCCAATCTGCAGCTCCTGATCTCCGTTTCGGTGTTTCTGTGTTTGTGCGGCGCTCCTTCCAGAGAACGTCGGGGGACCTTTTTTATAGGCGTTTTTAGGTCAAGACGATGTCGGTGGAGAAGAGATCGACGGCAACGGAGCCACGAGGCCCAAAGGGTGGGTCCCACGCGGCCACAGTACCTGGCCGCGTGGGCCCCCGTTTGGCCCTCGGCCTCCGTTTGCTCGCTTCCTTCGCCCACAGGTCTTCTTCCTTCCAAATATTGACGCCCGTAAATTTCCAGGTGATTTCGTTGACGTTTGGGTCCCTGAAACATTAAAATAAGAAAACGGGGTTTTCTGCCTGTGCAGGGTTAATTCCATAAAAATAGGAAATAAATGAATATTCCCAAAATCATTATAAAACATTGATATAACCCTTATATGATGCAAATATGATTGGAATATAAGCAATTAAAGTGCAAAGTTCATGTATGCATTTTACATGCATCAACATCCCCAAGCTTAATCCATGCTCGTCCTCGAGTA
This sequence comes from Poa pratensis, assembly GCA_947311845.1. Taxonomy (NCBI): domain Eukaryota; kingdom Viridiplantae; phylum Streptophyta; class Magnoliopsida; order Poales; family Poaceae; genus Poa; species Poa pratensis. Next base: position 27,216,889 of record CAMZMU010000067.1, read on the forward strand.
TGAAGATGATAAAACTAACATGGACTTTGCAATTTAATACTTAACAATGAATATCAAAGATGATTACTATTGCTACATATAGTCAAATGATTCATTCTTCAAAGGAGTAGCAATATGCAAATAGTTTATGAAGTGATATCAAGTATTCAAGACAAGGATGTTCATTGATAGTTCACAAAGTGTAACATGGTAGCAAGTAATATGGAACACATGTATGCATAATGATAAGTAGAACATCCTACAATGGTCATAGAGTGTAGATGAAAATCTGAATATGATAGGTGTACACTTTGGAAAGATGTATATGTGAGTAGAGGTAAAGCATGCATAAGTTTCATCCAACTTCCAAACTCTTCTACTTAAGTTAATGATTGCAATAAGGTATTCATTGGTGTCAAGCTCTCATTGCCCCTATCATAGCATCTTGAATGATTAAGGTTAAAGTGAAAGCAAATATGAGTAGTGTGCTTGATAAAGAATGGGTTGAATGTCTCATGCCCCTTGAATACAAGTACTTACACCATGTGTTACTCAACTTGGGAAACAAAGCAAGTTCAATTAAATATCATTGTAAGCATAATAGTATCATCAAGAGCGTCAACTGGGGTACCTCTTGTCCCAAGATATGGAACAAGCCCATATCAAAATGACAAGACAAACAAACAAAATGAACAATCTCAACACCCTTTTTATTTACCATTTGGAATAGTTTTTTATTGCAAGGTGTATCACAGAAGGTTCACCATAGTATGTAAGTAAATTTCCACCATGAATGATGCATGGCTTAGATTAGCGGCCCAGGCGTCTCTCTAACCATTTACACAAACTCATTTAAACTCACTCTATTTCCACATTTATTTCAACATGATAAGCATCCATAGACAAAAGCACATGATATCAACTAAATGAGATGAAGAGCGTGTTGAAAGCTTGCCATGTGACAGCACATATGGGCTAACTTCCAACCCAAAACATTCATCAAGCCACAAACATCATAATCTTAATCACAATGGGTCAAGTTTTATTATGCAAATAAAAGAACATTGTGCATCAAGTTCGTGAGAGCTATATAACCAATTTTTTCCATTGCAATCAATAACATAAACATTTTCATTCAGAGGTAAGATAACACAAACAACATGTTAAACATACTCGGAATAGCATAAAGCCAATAGGTAGATATGGTGGACTCACTGGAATAACTTTGGTTGAAGGTGTTGGAAACAAGTTTTTGCTTGTTGGAGTTTTTGGGCTAGCAAAAGGGAGAAAGTTGACCATCTAGATGCATGCATGAGTGTCCATAGAACTAACTAATCCATGTTAAACCAAGTAAATAACAATCAGCACCAAAACATGAATAAGTGATAGCTCTACAAAAAGAATTTGCAAACTATTACTCATAAACAAGCTCATGAATCATGCAACTATATGTATCATTAAAAATCAAGTCAAACATCCCTTTTCCCAATCTTATAAAAGCATCCAACATATTTCAACCCATATTTCCAGTAGCTCTCTCATATATAATTGATAGTGTGGTGGTCTCTCAAGACTCAAACAAAAAAAAAAACGACGCTCCAAGTTTATGCGATAAAGTGTTTCGATCGAAAAACAGAAGTTGGACGTGTGCAAACCGAGAGTGTGTAGGTCCAGCGGGGTTGTCTTCACATCCCCAAGCTTATGGTCTTCACCATCCTTGGATAGCTCTTGGTGCATCTCCTCCAATCCCTGTGAAAAAACTTCAAAACACCGTTTCTCCCATCTCTTTTCTGTGGGGTGCATTAATAGTGATAAACAAATAGGTTCCTTGCTGCATATAATCCTTGAACAAAAATTCATATGACATGTCCAGAAAGTGTATAATGTTGTATGCCTACTCATAAACTCAATTGGATCAAAAAGATTCAACTTAAAAGCTCAAAGCATGCATCAAACAAAATGGGACAGAATCTGTCCAGAAAAACAGCAGCAGCAAAACGTATTTTTCTACCCTACCAAACTTTCTCGAAAAATTCCGAAAAAATTCATGCATACAGAGGATGAAAAGTTGCAACTACAGTTCAAATATGAGCTCATTCGGAGTTACAGAATAAGAATTAAAAATCATACCGTGCACTGACTCGTGCAGGAATAAAATCTCCGAACGCTATAAGCAACTTTTTCAAACCAAAAAGGGTAAAACTTGGCACTTTATTAAAAACTCCAGAACCTAAACTAAACAAATCTCTTGTTACAGCAAGAGGACACAAAGAAAAATCACACATAAAAATAACCGGGTTGCCTCCCGCAAAGCGCTTTCTTTATAGCCATATAGCTAGGCTTCTTACTTGTTGTTTTATTGTGGACGAAGCTCATGAGGGAGCTTGAACTTTGGTGGTTCCCTCTTCCTTGGAAAGTGTTCCATGCACTTCTTGTGTGGAAACTGAAACTTTACATTCCCTTCCTTTGAATCAATGATAGCACCTGTGGTACGAAGAAAAGGTCTTCCAAGAATAATAGGACTAGAGGTTTTATTCCCCATGTCCATGATTAGAAAATCCACAGGCACAAAAGTCATATGTAACTCTACCATAACATCACTTACTTTTCCCAAAGCATGTTTAATAGAGTCATCAGCAAGTGCTAGTTCAATAGAGCATTTTTCAAGATTTTTCAATTCAAGCACTTCATATAGTTCTTTAGATAAAACAGAGACACTAGATCCTAGATCAAGTATGGCATGGTGTGTCTCTTTTCCAATAGTTACTAGTACCTTAGGTATCCACATATCCCCAAGCTTAGGTGGTATCATAGCCTCTTGGTTGTACCTAGCAATCTTTTCTTTCAAGACATGATTAGCAATATAAGAACCAAAACCTGCTTGGTTAGTGTTGATGGAAGGATCACTTGCAAATTTTTGTAAGATAGATATTAATTCATGCAAGCTACAATTTTCTAAGTCAAGCAAAGGATCCTTGACTTCATTAAGCATTTTAACTTCCTCAACTTTCTTTTCCTTTTTAACCCAAACTTGTTGCTTACAGGAACTCTTCACATGTTTAAGAGATGAATCTTTTCTCAATGAATCACTAACTCGAACCAATTTTTCCTCAATATTGTTCAGGTAAACATCTTTTTCCAGAAATTCTTTCTCACAAATTCTCAACTTATGCATGACATTAACCAATTCATTGTTTATCTTTGGAATAATGTTTTCAGAATAAGAAACTAGTTGTTCAAAATCTTCCTTACTAGGTAGCTTTTCTAACTTAGTTTCAAATTTATCCTTTGATGAAGCAAGTGCTATTGTGGTGTCTTCCAACTTTTTCTTGCTACCCACAAAGCTACCAAAAATCCTTCTAAGTGTCATGGCTGCACAAGGTGGTGTTGACAAGACAAAACTTCCACCTGTAGCCCCATCTAAAGCATTTTGATACCAAGGATCTATTCCATAATAGAAATAAAGATTTAGCTTTTCATCTTCACAAGGTGTAGGATCTTCATAATGCATCCTATTAATTCTTACCCAAGCATCTTTTAATGTTTCTCCATGATATTGTTTAAAACTAGAAACAGAATTCCCTAGAGAACTCCCTCCTTGTTTGTTTCCAAGCACCATGATAGCAAGTTTTTTTTGGTATTTTTAATTTTTTATGCAAAACTGAAATAAATATGATATGATATGCAATGACACTAACAAAACAAATAAATTGCTTTGTAAGTAAAGATGGATAAGATGGTGCTCACGTAGGTGCAACCTCCCCAAGCTTAGGTGTTAGCACAAGTTGGTGACGTTGACTTTGTTGTGAGATGAATGCGATGATGCACACCCTTGGATAAATCTCTCAGCTACGATTCCCCGGCAACGGCGCCAGAAAACGTCTTGATGATCCCGAAGAGCAAGGCTTGATACCTGCAAAATAAACGGGATTAGGTTGAGACTCCAAGTGCAGAGTGTATAGTAAGTGGAAGACAGTTTTCCCCACGAGGGGTGACTCGAGGGTTTAATATCGAACTCTCGGGGAATCTGAAGTGGTAGATTTATCTTCTTATCCTTCTTTTGGTTACCTACAAAACAAGGTTAGATGTTTTGGTCCTCAACCTCACCTGTGGTTGTCAAGCACAAGGTGTAAGAATGATATCAGGATAGTTATGCAATGCAAACAAGAAATAAATATGCAATGATGGTGGATGCAATGATAAATGATATTTTTGGGTTTTTGAATGATGTATGCAAGATGAAAAGTATTTTTGTATTTTCGGATTTAATGATGGCTGAAAATAGAAAAGTGGTATATGGTGTTGGAAAGGTGTTTCTTATGATTAAAAATGGACTGGGGTTCATGGTTTCACAAATGCACTCTCTCTTTATAAAGTGGTAGACAATGGAACACACAGTTAACATATGAGATTGCAACACAGGGTTTGATAACAAGTTACTTAGATATATGGGCATCACGTCCTAACATAGAGATCTTTTGGTTATTAACCTCTCTTATACTCCACCAAGATGCGAACTAAATCATAACACCTCAGTAATTAAGATAACTCAGAGTATAGCATTAAGTATCATGACATGAAGTGAAAATAAGAACATGCTAGATCTAGTCATGGAGTAGTGGCAATGGTCACGCCCACATCCCCGGTAGCATGGTATTTTAGTTTATCCCTAGTGAGGTAACAAAGTAAGGTAAAGATACCAAAGTGGATCGCAGAACTTTCTCTCACGTTCACTGCACTAGCCACCCCCCGTTACTCCAACTAATGCACACGTTCCCCCACACACGCTCTCATAAACATGCTTGATCAAAACAAGTAGACAAGAACGGGGTACATAATATGCATCTATACTCATAACTGAAACAAACATTGCAATCTCAAACATATATTAACTCATAAAGATCCACCACAAAGGTATTACAACGGTGACCGTAATCATGTTCAGCAGCTCATACGGTGCTAATTAGTGAAGCTCAAGAGAGGAGAGATACATAAGTTACTTCCACAAACCCATAGTCCAGAGGTGGACTACTCCCTCTTCATCATGGAGACGGTGGAGAAGTCGATGGAGAAGATGGAGACCACGCCGGCAGCGCCCCGCCGGAGTTTTCCCCTCCAATCTGCAGCTCCTGATCTCCGTTTCGGTGTTTCTGTGTTTGTGCGGCGCTCCTTCCAGAGAACGTCGGGGGACCTTTTTTATAGGCGTTTTTAGGTCAAGACGATGTCGGTGGAAAAGATCGAAGGCAACGGAGCCACGAGGCCCAAATGGGTGGGTCCCACGCGGCTACAGTACCAGGCCGCGTGGGCCCCCTCGTTTGGCCCTCGAGCCTCCGTTTGCTCGCTTCCTTCGCCCACAGGTCTTCTTCCTTCCAAATATTGACGCCCGTAAATTTCCAGGTGATTTCGTTGACGTTTGGGTCCCTGAAACATTAAAATAAGAAAACGGGGTTTTTTGCCTGTGCAGGGTTAATTCCATAAAAATAGGAAATAAATGAATATTCCCAAAAATCATTATAAAACATTGATATAACCATTATATGATGCAAATATGATTGGAATATAAGCAATTAAAGTGCAAAATTCATGTATGCATTTTACATGCATCAGCCTCCAATTATATACACAGGTCAGTACACACTATATACTACTGTATACTTCATATTATTGTGTTAAATTGTTTGTTCTATCTAGTAGTGTCAGAACTAACATAAATCCTTATTTACATTTAGGGATATCAAGCTGTTCCCTTTCAAACTCCACCATACATATCCACCATCGCTATTGTGACGTTTTGGTACACTGCATAAAATACTTTTTTAAGTAAGAGTGTTTTATACAGTGTCGCCGAAATGTCACATCGGTGACGTAATAGATTAGATTTCGGTGACACTGCATAAAAAATCTAGAGCCGGTGGTGGCCTCCATGGAAAGGATGGTCGTTGTCAGGCATCCTATGAAGCCGCTGACATCGCAATATCTTGTTGACAAGCCGTGTGTTGGCTGCTCCGGTTCATCAATAAGAGCCACCTCAAGACATAGCTAAGATATCGTTTCAGTTTGCTTAAATTCATAGTGTATTTGTTTTAGCATATGTATTTAACAATTGTAACTCTATTTACTAATGTATAGGGTCCAAAGCTTCAACATCCTTCTCTCAAGAAGTTGAGATAAGAAGAGATAGCTAGAGTGACACCTGCGAGGATTGTGGAAAAGGATGTAGGGAACAAATCATATATTCTTTCTGTCCTTTGACATGATAGGCTTAGTATAGATGAAATCTGTTATCGTTTTACCTCTTATGTTTGTCACATCTTGTGATGCAATTGTAAAGGTGAAATTGTGATGGAAATGTAGAGTTACATTGTGATATGAATGAAATCTGTTACCGTTTTAGTATTTGAGCTGTTGCTGTGAGATTTTAAGTATCTAGTGGCATTTGTAAACGTGGCATCCTGTAACCGAAATATGAGAAATGCTCAATGCAAACGGGTGGATGGCAAACTTCGTATCTGATGAAGGAAAACTAAGGAAACGGAGGTCTGCGCACAACCATTGCCAAATTGAGACCTCATCGGAAACGGTTTTTTGGCCTCCGTTACCGATGAAGGCCTTCACATCAGTGACAGAGGCGGGGACACGGACCCTTTCTCCGTTGCCGAAGGGGTTTTTGGCCCGTTTCCGATGTGTCGTTCTGTACTAGTGAGGAGGCGCAAACCGTGGAGGGACGGCGAGGCGGCCCCCGGCCATGGCCATGGGAAGAGGAGCAGAGAAGGGGATCGGGAGAGAGAGAAGACGCGAGGGAGAGAGGAGCAGAGAAGACGCAAGAGAGAGAAGGGGATCGGGACCATGTGCGTGCGTGGTTGTCCTGTGTGCATGCGTGGTTGGTGGGAATGGTGCGGTTTGACTTGGATGCGGTGAGAGAAAGTGGATCTGGTGGCCAGATCTGATCTGCATATTCTGTGGCGCATATGGTTGCATGCGCCACAGAATTGCTCAATTTTGTGGCGCATGCAACGATATGCTCCACAGAATATGCAGATCCGATCTGGCCACTCGCAATTCTGTGGCGCACCGAAACCACGCGCGCCACAGAAAGTCAGGTTTCTGTGGCGCACCAAATCCAGGTGCGCCACAGAAAGTTATATTTCTGTGGCGCACGGGGCTGGTGCGCCACAGAAATATGACTTTCTGTGGCGCATCTGGATTTGGTGCGCCACATAATTTCAAATTTCTGTGGCGCACCAAACAGCGGTGCGCCACAGAAAGTGATTCCAAATAATTCTGTGGCGCACCAATTAAGGGTGCGCCACAGAATGCCAACCCACCTATAACCCTTTTCCTAGTAGTGCTTCCCCAAACGAGACTCGTCTCCCTCCTTGATCTGATACGGTCTTTGTTCCTACTGACGCGCTGAAGGCGAAGCCACGGCAGTCCGCTATGTCCTCCGTTAATGAATCATTGGACAAAATTCATGTCTTGACCAGTCGCGGCTTAACCGGCCTCGACCTTATTGCTTGCTGGTCAAAGTGGCGCATCCAGCCCGTGAGCCCCCGACAACGGCTTATGATTGAGTATTCTGGCCTTCCTGGAGATGTCGATCGCATCTCTGACAAGGATTGAGATCAAGAAGAATGGGTAGAATTCATCTACCGCGTGACCGAGGAGAAGGATGTCTCCTTTGACAAGGTAGGGCTTCCACCTTTTTATGTTGATAACAAGCCATTTGAGGTAATTTCTTCTGACTTCCACATCTCCTTATTTGTCTTACAACCTTTCTCTTTGTGAACAACTTTGTTTGTGTGTGTATCAGGCTGATGTGAACTTTTGGTCGGTTCCTGCGACTGACCTGGGCGCTGCTGCTGCTAAGCGTGCCCCAAAAAGGAAATTGATGCCTGCTCTAGAGGGTAGTGAAGCTGTTGTTGCCCCCTCCGTTGCCACCACTGATTCGAATGGCGACTCAACTGAGCTGGAGGAAGATGAGAGCCCCGTAGCGGCCGCCAGCCCATCTGCCGCTGACCCAACTCCTCGTCAAGCCTAAAAATGGTTGTCTCGAGAAGAGCCAGAACTTAAGGCTGTCGAGAACCCTGAAATCATCAAGCGCCGCAAGCCATCTGAGGTCGCGGCTTCTTCTGCTTCAAAGCAGGTGTTTAGGTCCACCGCTTCTGCCGACGAGGACATGGGCATCCATTCTGGTAAGGCTGTGTATCTTGGCGTCTCACTTTTTGCCTCTTCTCTTTTTATGCTGATGTGCGGCTTTCCTATGTTACAGATTCCGGGTTTCAATCTTTTTCATCTCCTTCGAGTGACAACCTCGCTTTCACCATCAGGATGGCACCAGGGTTAATGCTCTTTTCCCTGTTATGCCTATCTTTGCTGATTTTATGCAACTCCTTCATGTGAACTTATATTTCTTGTAGGTCCAAGGTTGACGCTGAAGAAGCAGCTAACGTGGAAACTGTTCCCGAGGCTGTAACTGAGCCACCACTCGCGGCTTCTGATGCCGCCAGGAATTCTATTGTTGCTGATGTTGTGGCGAAAGAGGGTGTTGCCACCACTGATGACGTGCCCACTGCCGCGTCTCCTGAAGCTGTCACTTGAGAAGTAGCTCTTGAGGACGGAACTACCATTACTACCGTCCGAAACACAGAATAAGCTCATCCGCGTATTGAGGACGTTACTGATAAGGTCGTTGAGAGCCTCAAGGAGTCGCCAATAGAGCCACTTGTCACTGCTCCTTAACAGCGGCCATATGCAACTTGTACCGCATGTGGGGGCTGTACCATCCTCCTTCTTAGGGAAAACTACGGAGAGCAGCTCGGAGCAGCTGGCACTGGCCATCCTTGCAACAAACGATAAAAATGCTGCCGAGCTCTGCGACACATTGCTTCGCCTTTCTGCGGCTCACAAGGTAATATCTTGATTATATGATATCATAAGTACCTCTAGCCCCCGAGAATCGAGGTTTTGCTTTGTACGATGTGAAAGCTTGATTCTTCATCCTTTTCTACCACTTTGCAATTGATAAATTTCTCATCCCGTAGCCCCTCAAGTTCCATGGCGGCTTATCTTTCAAAGCCAACAGTGAACTTATACGACTTGTTTCTGTGAAATAATTGCAGGAGGAATTGCAGGCCGTTCTGAGCGAAAAGAAAGCGCTGAAGCACAACCTTCAGCAAGCTCCTGTAGAAATAGAAAGGCTCGGCGATGAGAGCTCACTGAGAAATAGAAAGACTCCTTTCTCAGCGTGAGGAAGATATCAAGAAAAAAAATCTGAGAATTGAGGAGCTCACTGATGAGAACTGTAATCTTGCTGAACAAGCCAAATCAGCCGAGTTGCGGCTTAAGAATATTGAGGAGAAGTCCAAGCAAAGGGTCGGCAATCAAGAACGTCCAATCCGTGCCCAAAAAGACGCCATTGCTGAGATTAATGAAGACGCGCGACTCAAAGCCGTCAAAATTGATCAACTGGAGAAGGAACTTGCCAAGCAGACTAAGGATCTGAAGAAGGTTTCTGATTCCTCCAATCTTGTGCATGGCCTTGTGTTGCATCGTGACCCAAGAGTTATCTGGTAGTCTTTCGCAAATGATTGATGCTTCTCACTGTTGTCCTTGGCTTGTACAGAGATGCTGATCACATATTGTTTTTCTTTTTGTAGGTGAAGATTCTCTTCTTCTTCATGAACACACGCAAGACCAACTCAACCACATTCGTGAGTTCGTGTAGAAAACTTGCGAGGCCACGAAAGCAACTTGCCGCGAAGCTCCTTCCTTCCAAGCCTGTGTCGTCCACTGGTGACGGCTTGTTGAAAAGATTGTCCAAGGCGGCTCATTACGTTGCTGACTAGAAGGAGGCCTCTTCTCGTGCTGGAGCGACTCATGTTCTTGCTTTGACCAAGACATATTACCCCACATTTGATGTCGCGAAGGTGTCGCAAGGTAGGACGCAGAAGAAAGCAGATGGCACGGAGTTTAAGCTAGATGAATATCTTGCTACCTGGAGGAGCATGCGTGGGTATGGTACCCAGCTTGTTGATGGAGTAGACCTGGCCACCTATCTGGGGAAATATAATCCTGATGGTAAAAAAATTGAAAAGCTGCTGACGTCTTAAGCCGGGCCAGCTACTTCTCAAGGCGCAGGTTCTTCCCCAGGTGCGACGAGCTCATCCGGCGCCTTGCCTACAGCAGTTGATTTTCCAAGCGAACCTTCGGCTGTTGCTCCTGCTGCCAAGCCATGTAAGCCGCCGGTGCCTCCATCCCACAAGCAAAAAGCTGGGGAAAAATGATAAAAACCAGTGTTGCAATTATTCAGCCCTGGGTGGCTTGTAATAACTTATAAGTTGTTCTTGATACGATGATCAATGTTTGGTACTCTTATTAGTACGAAGTAATGACTTATAGTTGGGTCCTTTTTATTTGTCTCAATTTATTCCTTACTCAGGCCCTTGCGTGGCTCAATATTTCTTAGGGTAACATGTGTGTTCAGGGTCGAGAGCGTCCATGATAGGCAATCAAACTCGATTAACACCGCACCCCCAATACTTTGGTCACATAAAGCAAGTCGCATCCGAGTTAAGGTTGAGTATAATCAAGAAAAATGCCACTAGCTAGTTTGGCGATTCCAAGGTAACAAGCCGAGCTCTTAAAGCTTCAAAGCCCCCAAGGAACCAATGAATAAATTAAATAAAAGACTCAGCGACTCAATTGATAATTTGAGGCGAAACGACAGCCTTCTACATAGCAGGGGTGTCGGCTTTATTTCATAATCATATATTTGATACAACTTTTTGTAAGACGATCGCGCCTAGGTGGCGATCGATTCTTGATACATATCACGAGTTTTCTATTCCTCGCTGAAGAGATATTGCATGACCTGAATGTCATTATTTTTTATACTTGAACCCTGAGTGGTTCGAAACTGATATGATGCTAGAACCCTGAGTGGTTCGTTTTGAGTCGCGTAGCACGACTCATGATGCAGTGTGGCTTATAGATGACCGCCTTGAGGACACTTGTTTGCCCTTCCTATTTTTTCTACTGTTCTGCGGCTTTTGCTTTTCTTGCTTCTCGATTGGCTGTTAACTTGAGCCGCAGGTCTGGCAGGTGTCTTTTAGCTTCCACGATGTCATTAAAACTTTGTTGAGGTTCGTGGACTGGTAAGCCTTCTGCGATGCAGGCTGCTTTGGCCATGGCTTGTCGCCTTCCTCACATTCCATTGCTATATTTCTGTCGCCTTCAATTGTGATAACCCCATGGGGGCCTGGCATTTTAAGCTTCAGGTATATGTAGCACGGTCTTGCCATGAATCTTGCAAACGCTGCTCTGCCAAACAATGCATGGTATGGGTCTAAAAATCTACCACTTCGAACTAGATGTACTCGCTTCGAAAATTGCTGTGTGTACCAAAGGCGACTTCCAAGTTGATCCGCCCCAAGGGTTGTGTAGATATTCCTGGTACTACTCCATGGAACGTTGTCCTTGATGGTTGCCATGGTTTTTCTTGCAGGTGCATCCTTTTGAAGGTCTCATAGTATAGTATGTTGATGCTGCTGCCTCCGTCCATCAGTACTTTGCTTAGCTTGTACCCCGCGACTTGAGGTGCGGCCACTAGCGCGAGCTTGCCTGCTTCGTTTATTTCTTCTGGATGATCTTCCCTGCTCCAAACAATCGGTGCTCGGACCACTTCAGCCACGGTGGTATGGCAGGTACTATGGCATTGACGGCTTGATTACGCCGTTGTAGCTTTTGTTCTCTTTTTGATGTATTGACCATGATTGTGTGGTATTGTCCCAGCTGCTTCGGGAACTACGGCTGATCTGCTGGCGGATTTGGAGCCGCATTGTTATTTCCTTCGCCGTGATCGCCTCCTCCGTTATGTTGGTGGCCATTATTCCCATTGAGCGGAGGTCTGTCCTTCCACTTTCTGTAGTGATAGCATTGCGCCTTTGTGTGTGCGGCTGGTCGTCCATCTTTCCCTATGTGAATATCACAGGGTCGGCTAAAGACCTCCTCAAGATTGACTGGATGGAAGTTCCGTCCTTTGCCATTGTTGTGCTTGAATCGAGTGTTGGTATTTGCGACCAACCCGGAATTTCCTTCCTCATTCTTGCGTTTGTTATAACCTGCGTTGTTGTTGTTGTTTTGTTGCTGTTGAGGCTTGCTATTATTTTTCTTTCCTTTGCCAATTCCCTCTTCCTCTTCTCCGTCCGATGCATCTTTAGTCTTGTCTGAGCCGGCGTACTAATTAGCCGCAGCCATTAACTCGCTGAGACTTTTGACCTTGTCCTTCATGCGACCTAACTTGTGAATCAGTGGTTCGAACTTGCAATTTTTCTCCATGACTAGGACGGCTGAACTGGCTGGTATGCTGTCTGAAGAATGTATGATTTCTGCCACCCTTCTCATCCAATGGCGACTTGATTCGCCCTCTTTCTGGACGCAACGCTCGAGATCTTCTATGCTGCAGAGCCATTTGCATCTCCCCTGAAAATTCTTGATGAAGGCCTCCTTCATCTCATCCCAGGAGTTTATCGAATTGGGAGGTAGGTTCTGAAGCCAGATATGAGCCGCGCCATCCAGCATCATGTTTAAGTATCTGGCGCATATTTCCGCAGATGCATTAAGGATACTCATGCCCATCTCATAATTGTTCAGCCAGGTGGTGGGATCCATGCTGGCGTTATAGTTTGCGACCTTGCGGGGTCCTTTGAAATCTGCTGGAAACGGCTCAGACCTGATCCGCTCACTAAAACAAACCGGCCCCCTAAGTCGCGTTGATAGGTTGGATGGAGCTAGTCTTCCGGGTGGGTTACTAACCATCTGTTGTTGTGCTATTCCCGTCTCGGTGGCGACAGGTTGGGCCTGCTGCGGTTGAGGCTGCTCATGTATCACCGGATGATTTTGATCCCTCTCCCTTTGACGCCGGGCTGAACTCGAAGTCGCGGCCTGTGGTGATTCGGCATGGATGCTTCTTTCTACCATAGCCCTACTATTATACGGGGTGGAGTGCAGACGTCCCGCATGTTCAGACATATTTGCCTGTTGTACGACGGCTGTGCTTAGCATCTCGATGGCGCGTCGCGCTTCTCTGTCGATCGGCGTATTTCCCACCGGCATCAGCCGAGCCAAGATATTGGTGGCTGCATAAACATTGTCTACGGGACTGACATAATGTCCCTGCGACATGTGAAACCTTGGAGGCAGAGTTGGAGGTTGATGTGGCTGCACGAATACAGGTGGCAAAGGCGGCGGCATGATCATCCTGTTATTCGCCTGGACCATAGCCCTGGATCATGGAGCTTCCGTGGTTCTTGGCACCGCGAACGAGGGGACAGGGGCCGCGACTAATGGAGTCGTAGTTTCTGGCGCTATGACTGGCCGAGCTGTGGTGGCTGCGACTGATGGAGCCGCGACTGCTCGAGTCGTGACGGCTGCGACTGTTGGCGCCGTGGCTGAGGGAACTGCGACCGCTGGAGCTGCAACTGTGGGCCCCGTAGGAGGTGATTGAAACAAGACCGTGGGATCCACAGCATTGGTGCCTAGCTGTAGGCGACTCACCTTACGCCTATGAGGTAGGGTATTAATTTCCTCTTGTTGAGGTTGCATGAGGGCAGTCGGTTGTGAGCCGCTGTTGTTCTTGTTGAAGTCGCTAGTCTTCCCGCATTAACCTGCTTCACTCGTGCACAATCCTCTGAACCTCATCGTAGAGCCCGATCCTTGCGGTTTCGATCTCTGATGCCCTTGCTGCTGCATTTACCGCCGATATTGGTGTAAATAACGAGCTACTGTGTGGCAAGGTAGGTCCCGCGGCTTGTGCGGTGGCAGCTTCTGTGTTCATGGCTGCCCTCTGTATTGTTTCTTCCACAGCTAGGGCCCTTGGTGAGGTAACCCCGGGCGCGACTCCTGACGCCACGACTCCTGGGGAAGCTGCTATAAATACTGCGTTCCCCGGATTGGGTGAAGCGACTTCTGGGACTGCAGGTGCGACTTCTTTCGCGATTCTTGGTACTATGGGGGCCAGGTTGCCGGGTGGCATGCCTAACCCTTCTCGTGCTTCCACCGTCCTGTAGATTCCTTCCTTGCGCTGATCGCCCATGAATGGCGAGCTGTTGGCCTCGTGATTCCTGCCCAACCTTTCCTCGAGCAAGAACTCGATATATTGGGCTTCCTCCTCGCCAAGGTGCAGCTGGTCATCGATGGTGGACTCTTCTTCTTCATCTATGGTTACGGCGACTCCTTCCTCCGAGTCGCCCTCTTGGGGTGCACTCGCAGATCCGCTACTGATGAAGCCGACGAAGATGTGGATGGATCCAAAAGTGATGACGTGGCCAGTCTCCAAGTAATTTGCTTCTGGCCCCCAATCTGAGTCGTCGATCAGAGGTACGCCATTGACCATCTTGACTTGGCCGACGATGAGATCTTCAACTCCCCGCATTGATCAACGCGGAACGTGACGCTTTTGGCCACGGGCCCCACGATGGGCGACAACTGTCGTGGGTTTGTCACGGAAGATGTCATGGTGATGAGTTCGTAGGTGTGGGGTTGATGCGAGTCAAGCGTCTCCGAGCTTAAGATCACAGGGCACGAGGAAGACAATGTTTACCCAGGTTCGGCCCCTCGATGCGAGGTAAAGACCTACTTCCTGCCTATCCTATATTGGAATTGATATGTATATGGTGTTACAAGGGTTGTGATCCGCTGTGTCGAATCGCCTCTAGTTCTAGGGTTTGGAACTTGAGAGCTTCCGGTGTTACGTCCTGCGAGCCCTCCTTATATACATGGAGGCTCGCCAGGTTACAAGGAAAGCGTGATCCGGAGTCCTACTAGGAGACTAATCATCTTCGTGTCTTCCAAGCCAAGTTATCTCCGATCTTCTAGATCTTTCCCTTAGCACGTCATGATCTTAGGTCGGCCCATCTTTGTGCAAGGCCGTGGACGCTGCGGCCGTGAACCTATGATAAGCCGCATTTCACTCGTGGGCTGTGGGTTAACCCATCAAGTATTCCCTGACAGCCGCCGATTCAGGAGGTAGGTTGTGGTGCAGAGCGCGTCAGCCTAGAACCGGGGCGGCATGGAGGCATGGAACAAGAGCGTGCGGATGCTGTCGTTGAGCGTGCACAGAACGCGCTCGGCTATTCCGTTTTGCTGGATGGTGTACGGGCAGGAGAGGCGCATGACAACACCGTGAGTGGCGAGAAGAGATCGGACTGTGAAGTTATCAAACTCGCGGCCGTTGTCAGTCTTTAGAGCAAGAATGGGTCGCTGAAATTGTGTACACACGTATGCAAAAAATGCAGTGAGGTGAGAGGCGACTTCAGATTTTTGTTTGAGAGGAAAGGTCCAGGCATAATGGGTGAAATCATTGAGGATTACTAAGTAATATGCATTGCCCGAAACACTGACAACATGGGAGGTTCATACATCATGATACAGTAATTGAAAGGGGAAATAGCTACAGCTAGATGAGTCTTCACAAGGAAGACGAACATGCTTGCCAACCCTGCAGGCATGACAGATGTGAGGGTTGGACTTTGTACAGGTGAAATCAAATGTCCTAGACACACTATGCAGAGCAGCCTGGCCTGGGTGGCCAAGTCGCTGGTGCCACAGGTCGATGGAAGCGACGCCAGCGAAGGGGCGGCGAGGCACTCTCGGAGAGCCGGTGTGCACAGGGTACAAGTCGCCGTCTGAATCACTGCGCAGAATCATCGCTCTCGAACGAATGTCCTTGATAGAGAAACCAAAAGCGTCAAATTCAACGGAAACATGATTTTCGCGAGTTAGTTGACGAACGGAAAGGAGATTTTTAATGAGAGAGGGGGAGAGAAGAACATGGCAAAGGTGTAATGGGGAGGAGGAGGTGGGGATGTGATCGGTGCCAGTGTGTGTGATGGGAAGAACAACACCATTACCTACAACAATTTGAGATGGAGAGGAAGAGGGACGGATAGAGCGCAAATTTTCGGAGTTTGAGAACATGTGCGCAGACGCCCTTGAGTCGAGGAACATCTCGAGCTGGGTGTCGGAAGAAGACGGCGGCACCGTCGAGCTGTTCAGTGCTGCCTGCAGAGGAGTCATGTCCCACGGCTGTGTAGGGGCCCAGGACGAGCCAGCACCGGCAGAGCCAGCACCGGTGAAGAGCGGCCCACCCTGACCGGGGAAGCCGTACTGAAGCGGCTGCGCGGGCGGCGGGGCCTTGTACTGCGGTGCGATTATGTACTGGGGCGCGGCCATGTAGGCTTGCTGAGGCCAGGCGCTGGGGCCAGGGCCGAGGATGCCGGCGTCGGGGGCGCGCCATGCCACGGGCCAGGCTTGGACCAGCCCAGTCCAAGAGTTTGCACCGGGAGCAGGCGCGGGGTGGGCCGGCAGGCGTGCGGAAGGCGGCGTCGATGTCAAAGAAGAGGGCGCGTCAGTAGCCTTGCCCTTCCCCTTCTTCTTGCCTTTGCCCTTGTTTGGGTTGGAGCCGGAGGGTGCGCCGTAGTATGCCTACACCGGTGGAGGTGCTGGAGCAGGGGCGGGTGCGGGTGTGGCCGGTGCGTGACCAACGTAGAGAGCGAGCGCGGCCTGCTGTCGAGCAGACTGCTCCGCACGGTGTTCCTCGAGCATGAGGAAGGAACGCACCTGCAGAAACAAGGGGAGAGGTACACGAGAGGTGATGTGCGGGATCGCGCCATGGTACTAGCGCCCAAGCCCGCAGAGCTGGTTGAAGACCTGCTGGGTCTCCGAGACGGGCTGTCCGATGTCGCGCAGCTGGTCGGCGAAGCTCTTGAGGCGCGAGCAGTACTACATGATGGTCATGTCGCCCTGGACGACGGCGTGGTACTCAGCGTCGATGTACACGGCGCGGGAGAGTTGGTTGTCACGGAAGATGCTGATACGTCTCAAACGTATCTATAATTTCTGATGTTCCATGTTGATATTATACCATTTGTTATATGTTTTATATACACTTCATAGCATTTTTATGCATTTTCTGGGACTAACCTATTAACAAGATGACAAAGTGCCAGTTCCTGTTTTCTGCTGTTTTTGTAATCCAGAAAAGCTAGTCTGGAAATATTCTCGAAATTGGACGAAATTTGGACAGAACCTCCTATTTTTCCAACACGTACACGGAGTCCAAAGGAGAGACGGAGGGGAGCCACGAGGAAGCCACACCATGGGGCCGCGCGGGCCCCCTGCCGCGCCGTGGGGTGGTGTGGGGCCCACGTGCGTCTCCAGCCGCCGCCCTTTCACCTATTTATTCATCCCGACGCGAAAACCCTAAATACCCGAGTCATTATCCACGAAAAGTTCCAGAGACGCCGCCGCCATCAACCCTAGCTCGGGAGGGTTTAGAAGCTCTTCCCGGCACCCTGCCGGAGAGGGGAATCATCACCGGAGGGCTATACATCACCATGCCTGCCTCCGGAGTGATGCGTGAGTAGTTCATCCTTGAACTACGGGTCCATGGCAGTAGCTAGATGGTTGTCTCTCCACTTTATGCTATCATGTTTAGATCTTGTGAGCTGCCTATCATGATCAAGATCATCTTATTGTAATGCTACATGTTGTATTTGCTGGGATCCGATGAATATTGAATACTATGTCAAGTTGATTATCAATCTATCTTATATGTTATTTATGATCTTGCATGCTTTCCATTACTAGTAGATGCTTTGGCCAAGTAGATGCTTGTAACTCCAAGAGTGAGTATTTATGCTAGATAGTGGGTTCATGCCTCCGGTAATCTGGGAGAGTGACAATAACTTTTAAGATTGTGGATGTGCTGTTGCCACTAGGGATAAAATAACCGATGCTTAGCTTAAGGGTGCGCCGTTAGGTCTAATGCATTTGTTTACATTACGCACATTACTTAATGCAATTATCCGTTGCTTGCAACTTAATACCAACGGAGAACTCGGATGACAACCTGGCGGTGGATTATTAGTCATAGACGCTGTTGGATAACGGTCTATGTATTTTGTCGTAATGCACACATGAATATCATAGTAATCATCATGTCATATATATGCATTGTCATGCGCTCAATATTTTGTCAATTGCCCAGCTGTAATTTGTTCACCCAGCATGTTAGTTATCTTTTATGGAGAGACACCACTAGTGAACTGTGGACCCCGGTCCATTCTTTTACACTGATAATTCAACCAACTGCAAACATTGTTCCTTTTCACTCTCTGCAATTTACTACTGTTTTCTACACCATACGTTTAATCCTTTGTTTTCAGCAAGCCGGTGAGACTGACAACCTCACTGTTTCGTTGGAGCAAAGTAGTTTGATTGTGTTGTGTGCAGGTTCCACGTCAGCGCGCCACTGACAACCTTCAGAAGTGATTCCTTGCTCCTACTGGTCGATTAAACCTTGGTTTCATACTGAGGGAAACTGCTGCTACACTGCTTCATACCTTCCTCTTGGGGTCTCCCAACGAACGTGTGATCCACGTCATCAATCAAGCTTTTTCTGGCGCCGTTGCCGGGGAGCAAGAGGATTTATGTAAGGGGATTTTCACGCTTCCAATCTCTTTACTTTGTTATTGTCTTGCTTAGTTTATTTTTATTTAGTCTTGTTTGATTTATTTATCAAAAACATAAAAAAATTAGTTACTTTTATTTTCAAGTTGTTATCTTTCTGTTTTATTTTAATTTTGCTAAAATGAGAACCCCTGAGAACACTAAGTTGTGTGATTTCACTAGCACGAACAACAATGATTTCATTAGTACACCTATTGCTCCATCTGCTTCTAACGCAGAATTCTATGAAATTAAACCGGCACTTTTAAATCTTGTTATGAAAGAACAATTCTCTGGTGTTAGTACTGATGATGCTGCTGCTCACCTTAATAATTTTGTTGAACTTTGTGAGATGCAAAAGTATAAGGATGTAGATGGTGATATTATTAAACTGAAATTTTTTCCTTTCTCCTTGAGAGGACGTGCTAAAGAATGGTTGCTATCTTTGCCTAGAAATAGTATTGATTCATGGACTAAATGAAAAGATGCTTTTATTGGAAAATATTATCCTCCTGCTAAGATTATTTCTTTGAGAAGTAGCATAATGAATTTTAAGCAATTTGATAATGAACATGTTGCTCAAGCATGGGAGAGAATGAAATCATTGGTTAAAAATTGTCCCACTCACGGACTGACTACTTGGATGATCATCCAAACCTTCTATGCAGGATTAAATTTTTCTTCAAGGAATTTATTGGATTCGGCCGCTGGAGGTACCTTTATGTCCATCACTTTGGGTGCTGCAACAAAGCTTCTAGATGATATGATGATTAATTATTCTGAGTGGCACACCGAGAGAGCTCCAACAGGTAAGAAGGTAAATTCTGTTGAAGAAACCTCTTCCTTGAGTGCCAAAATTGATACTATTATGTCTATGCTTGCAAATGGTTAAACACATGTTGATCCAAATAATGTTCCTTTAGCATCTTTGGTTGCTCAAGAAGAGCATGTTGATGTGAACTTCATTAAAAATAATAACTTCAACAACAATGCTTATAGGAATACTTTTGGTAATAACAATTATAGGCCCTATCCTTCTAATAGTGGCAATGGTTATGGAGATTCCTATGGTAGAACAGGAATGCCTAGTGAGGAAAGGATGCTAGAAATTGAAAAGGCCACTAATTTTTTTATGCAAAAGCAATATGAGCAAAACCAACTGTTTACTAGAACTATGGATGAACAATCTGCTATGCTAAAAAATATAAGCCATCAACTTGAGAATTTAAATAGGGAAATTTCTGGTTTGCAAGGTAAAATTTCTCATGCTGAAACTTGTATTTCGTCGATGTCTGAAACACAATCCTCTTTGATTAATTAGATGGCAGCTAAGCCCGAAACAATTTTCTTGTTATGAAAGAGCAATTTTCTGGTGTTATGAAAGAGCAATTTTCTGGTGTTAGTACTGATGATGCTGCTGTTCACCTTAATAACTTTGTTGAACTTTGTGAAATGCGAAAGCTCAAGGAAGTAGATGGTGATATTATTAAATTGAAACTTTTTCCTTTCTCTTTGAGAGGACGTGCTAAAGAATGGTTGCTATCTTTGACTAGAAATAGTATTGATTCATGGACTAAATGCAAAGATGCTTTCATAGGAAAATATTATCCTCCTGCTAAGATCATATCTTTGAGAAGTAGCATTATGAATTTCAAACAATTTGATAATGAGCATGTTGCTCAAGCTTGAGAGAATGAAATCATTGGTAAAGAATTGTCCCACCCATGGACTGACTGCTTGGATGATCATCCAAACCTTTTATGCAGGACTAAATTTTTCTTCAAGAAACCTATTGGATTCGGCCTCCGGAGGTACCTTTATGTCCATCACTTTGGGTGCTGCAACAAAGCTTCTTGATGATATGATGATAAATTATTCTGAATGGCACACCGAAAGAGCTCCACAAGGTAAGAAGGTAAATTCTGTTGAAGAAATCTCTTCCTTGAGTGATAAGATTGATACTATTATGTCTATGCTTACAAATGGAAAAATGCATGTTGATCCAAATAATGTTCCTTTAGCTTCTTTGGTTGCTCAAGAAGAGCATGTTGATGTGAACTTCATTAAAAATAATAACTTCAACAACAATGCTTATAGGAATAATTTTGGTAATAGCAATTATAAGTCCTATCCTTCTAATAGTGGCAATGGTTATGCTAATTCTTATGATAGATCTGGAATGCCTAGTGAGGAAAGGATGTTAGAAGTTGAAAAGGCTACTAAGAACTTTATGCAAACGCAATATGAGCAAAACCAATTGTTTACTAAAACTATGAATGAACAATCTGCTATGTTGAAGAATATAGGACATCAACTTGAGAACTTAAATAGGGAAATATCTGGTTTGCAGATTAAGATTTCTAATGCTGAAACTTGCATTTCATCCATGTCTGAAGCACAAGCTTCTTTGATTAATAGAATGGCAGCTAAAACTGAAACTATTGATAACAATACCTTTGCTACTGCCAATGCCATTCAAGTTAAAATTGATAATAATGTGAGGATGTTAGCTGATTTACATGCTAGGTGGGCAAGAGAGGATGAAATTGCTAAAAAGAATAGTATTGCTAGAGTTTATACTATTACTACTACTGAAAATGCTGTAAACTCAAGTGTTAACAAACCTCCTACTATCAATGGTAAAGTAATTGGTGTTGGCAATGTCTCTACTTCTGTTGCAAAACGTTTAAAATTACCTGAAAACACTGAAACTGTTCCTGATAAAACTGCTGAAATTTTTCGAGATGCGGGAGACAATGGTCCCATTACCTTTGATAATAATGATTTTGATTTTGATGGTTGTAATCTCACTGAAGTTATTAAGTTCTTTCAAAAGCTAGCTATAAGTCCTAATGCTAGTGCTATAAACATGACTTTTACTAAACATATTACTAATGCTCTCATGCAAGTTAGGGAAGAGAAATTAAAACATGAAGCTTCTATCCTAGGAAGTTAGAAGATGGTTGGGAGCCCATCATTAAAATGAAGGTGAATGATTTTGATTGCAATGCTTTATGTGATCTTGGTGCTAGTATTTCTGTTATGCCTAAGAAACTTTATGATATGCTTGATTTAGCACCTTTGGAACACTGTTATTTGGATGTTCACCTTGCTGATAATACTATAAAGAAACCTTTGGGGAGAGTTGATGATGTTTTTATAATGGTTAACAATAACCTTGTCCCCGTTGATTTTGTTGTTTTGGATATTGAATGCAATGCTTCTTGTCCTATTGTTTTGGGAAGACCTTTTCTTAGAACTGTTGGTGCTATTATCGATATGAGAGAGTGGAATATTAAATATCAATTTCCACTCAAGAAAGGTATGGAACACTTCCCTAGAAAGAAGATGAAGTTACCTTTTGATTCTATTGTTAGAGCAAATTATTCTGTTGACACTTCATCACTTGGAAACACTAGATTCTTACTTTCTGCGCCTAGCTGAAAGGCGTTAAAGAAAAGCGCTTATGGGAGACAACCCATTATTTTATTTCTGCAATTTTTCTTTTCTTTTTGAGTCAAGGAGTTGTTTACTTCTGTAACAATTCCTTTGTATCTTTATTTTATCGCATTGTTGTGCCAAGTATTGCCTCTAATAGGAAGATGATGCTAGATTTGGATTTCTGCGCAGGAACAGATTTCTGCTGTTCACCGTTTTACTTCTGTAAAATCACAGAAAATTTATTTAAATATGCAAATTTTTGTGCGTGATCCTCAGATATGTACGCATCTTTCGTTAGTTTAAAGTTTTTCGATCCGAGCAACGTAAGTGCCTCGACAAAATTCGTCTTTACGGACTGTTCTGTTTAGACAGATTCTGTCTTTTATTTTTCGCATTCTCTCTTTTAATAGTGTTGAGTGGAATTCTTTTTTAGGGTGAAGAGCTTCACATAACATCAGTGGCAGTAGTTAATGTTAAAAGTAACGGTCATGTTTGTGTCCTTATAGAACATGTGAGTTTTTGATTGTGCACTAACCCTCTAATGAGAAT
The DNA here is from genome assembly GCA_947311845.1 of Poa pratensis. Taxonomy (NCBI): domain Eukaryota; kingdom Viridiplantae; phylum Streptophyta; class Magnoliopsida; order Poales; family Poaceae; genus Poa; species Poa pratensis. Next base: position 27,239,365 of record CAMZMU010000067.1, read on the forward strand.
TACTCTGAGTTTGATGTGGCGGAAGTTTTCAAGGGTCAAGAGAGAAGGATGATATAATGTGATCAAGAAGAGTGAAGAGCTTAAGCTTGGGGATGCTCCCATGGATCACCCCAGCAAATTTCAAGAAGACTCAAGCGTCTAAGCTTGGGGATGCCCAAGGCATCCCCTTCTTCATCAGCAACTTATCAGGTCATCTCTAGTGAAACTATATTTTAATTCTTTCACATCATATGTGCTTTACTTGGAGCGTCTGTGTACTTTTATTTTCGGTATTTTATTTTTCTTATGGTCAACTTGATTGGACCCTAGCATTCTTGATTGGGAGAGAGACACGCTTCGTTTTTTCATATGAATACTCCTATTGTTCACTTATACTTGTTGAGTATTCTTGTCTAGCTATTGCTATGCTTTTAGCTCCTGTTTTGCATGCATCTCTTATTCAGAGCTGTTAGTTCTTTTAAAGAAAGTACTCTCTTGCTTCACTTATAATTGTTTGGAGAGTTTATGTTGAAATAAATTGATTGGTGTTTGGTTGGAACAGAAAATGTTGCATGTGGTAGATGGTATAATGGAAAAGATTACATATTCTTGTAGATCACTGTATTGGATAATTTGATACTTGTCAATTGTTTTGAATTATCAAGTAGTTCATGTTTAAACTTTTGTATCATGTAGTTAAAACCTATTAATGAAGAACTACCATAAAGCTCGTTGAAATTTGGTTTGCATGATTGGTATCTCTAAGGTCTAGATATTTTCTAGTAAAAGGGTTTGGTTAACAAGGAAGACAGTGTAGAGTCTTATAATGCTTGCAATATGTTTTCATATAAGTCTGTATTTCCTTGCCTTTCCAAGTAAATTTTTCATGTGCTACCTTTAAACTATTCAAAACTTTATTACTCCTATTTTGTGTCAATGTTTACCAAGCTCACGAGGACGGGGTGGATGTCTTTATGTCAACTGTCAAACAGACTTTACCACCGGACTGGCGGCATATACATCCGCTTATCCATTAATTTTGCAAAAAGAGCCGGCAAATGGGGTGCCAAGTCCCAATTAATTACAACTTTAACCGCTTAATTCTCTTCACATTTTTGCCCTGATTTATCAGTTAAGCAATGACAAACAGTTAAATATCTGCATTTGTGTAAACAAAAGAGAAGAGGGATGATCTGCCTTGCTGGTAGAAATAACGTCCTTCATGGGAGCCGCTCTTAAAAGTCTAGTTGGCAGGGGTCATATTGTACTTTCCATTTTCTGATTCGTTGACAATTAACAAACACCTCTCAAAACTTATTTTTACTCTCTATATGATTTCAAAAACTAAAAAAGCTCTAGCACATGATTTAATCCCTGCTTCCGTCTGCGAAGGGCCTTTCTTTTACTTTTATGTTGAGTCAGTTTTCCTACTTCTTTCTATCTTAGAAGCAAACACTAGTGTTAACTTTGGTGCAACAATTTTTATATGCTTGTATATTGCACTTATTATACTGCTTTGTGTTGACAAATATCCATGAGATATATATGTTGAAAGTTGAAAGCAATTGCTGAAGCTTAAATCTTCCTTTGTGTTGGTTGAATACCTTTTACTTAGAATCTATTGCTTTATGAGTTAACTCTTATGCAAAACTCTTTGATGCTTGTCTCGAAAGTACTATTCATGAAAAGTTTTTGCTTATATTATTCAGTTGTTTGCTCATTATCTACTTGCTAGCAAACTATAGACCATTGACCTGGATCACTTCATTCATAACATGTGCTTTACAATACTATTTGATCAAGATTATGATTGTAGCACGTCACCTCAGAAATTATTTTGTTTTTATCGTTTTACCTACTCGAGGACGAGTAGAACTAAGCTTGGGGATGCTTGATACGTCTCAAACGTATCTATAATTTCTGATGTTCCATGTTGATATTATACCATTTGTTATATGTTTTATATACACTTCATAGCATTTTTATGCATTTTCTGGGACTAACCTATTAACAAGATGGCACAGTGCCAGTTCCTGTTTTTTGCTGTTTTTGTATTCCAGAAAAGCTAGTCTGGAAATATTCTCAGAATTGGACGAAACTTGGACATAACCTCCTATTTTTCCAACACGTACACGGAGTCCAAAGGAGAGAGGGAGGGCAGCCACGAGGCAGCCACACCATGGGGCCGCGCGGGCCCCCTGCCACGCCGTGGGGTGGTGTGGGGCCCACGTGCGTCTCCAGCCGCCGCCCTTTCGCCTATTTATTCATCCCAACGCGAAAACCGTAAATACCCGAGCCATTATCCACGAAAAGTTCCAGAGATGCCGCCGCCGTCAACCCTAGCTCGGGAGGGTTCAGAAGCTCTTCCTGGCACCCTGCCGGAGAGGGGAATCATCACCGGAGGGCTCTACATCACCATGCCTGCCTCCGGAGTGATGCGTGAGTAGTTCATCCTTGGACTACGGGTCCATGGCAGTAGCTAGATGGTTGTCTCTCCACTTTATGCTATCATGTTTAGATCTTGTGAGCTGCCTATCATGATCAAGATCATCTTATTGTAATGCTACATTTTGTGTTTGCTGGGATCCGATGAATATTAAATACTATGTCAACTTGATTATCAATCTATCTTATATGTTATTTATGATCTTGAATGCTTTCCGTTACTAGTAGATGCTTTGGCCAAGTAGATGCTTGTAACTCCAAGAGTGAGTATTTATGCTAGATAGTGGGTTCATGCCTCCGGTAATCTGGGAGAGTGACAATAACTTCTAAGATTGTGGATGTGCTGTTGCCACTAGGGATAAAATAACCGATGCTTAGCGTAAAGGTGCGCCGTTAGGTCTAATTCATTTGTTTACATTACGCACATTACTTAATGCAATTATCCGTTGCTTGAAACTTAATACCAACGGGGAACTCGGATGACAACCTGGCGGTGGATTATTAGTCATAGACGCTGTTGGATAACGGTCTATATATTTTGTCGTAATGCCCACATGAATATCATAGTAATCATCATGTCATATATATGCATTGTCATGCGCTCAATATTTTATCAATTGCCCAGCTGTAATTTGCTCACCCAGCATGTTAGTTATCTTTTATGGAGAGACACCACTAGTGAATTGTGGACCCCGGTCCATTCTTTTACACTGATAATTCAACCAACTGCAAACATTGTTCCTTTTCACTCTCTGCAATTTACTACTGTTTTCTACACCATACGTTTAATCCTTTGTTTTCAGCAAGCCGGTGAGACTGACAACCTCACTGTTTCGTTGGGGCAAAATAGTTTGATTGTGTTGTGTGCAGGTTCCACGTCAGCGCGCCACTGACAAACTTCAGAAGTGATTTCTTGCTCCTACTGGTCGATTAAACCTTGGTTTCATACTAAGGGAAACTGCTGCTACACTGCTTCATAACTTCCTCTTGGGGTCTCCCAACGAACGTGTGATCCACATCATCAATCAGATGCCCACGATGGCCACCCAGACGGCAACCGCCGTGTCCTCGGGCTGCATGACGATGTCGAGCAGGTCTGGCGAGACGGTGATGTAGAGCCAGTGTACGACGGCGTGGCCGATCATGACCCACTCGGGATCATCGACGCGGCGCACGGTGTTGGGGTTGATGTGGTCGCTGAGGCCGAACTTGCCGATGACGGTGAGGAGGAAGCGACGCCACTGGGCATAGTTGCCGGCGGCGAGATCGAGCGTGATCGGGACGTAGGAGTGGATGGCAACCGTCTGCACGACGGAGGCCGTGGGGATAGAGGAAGGTGGCGCGGTATTGAGGGCGCGCACAACAGCAGGACGCTCCGGCATGCCGTCGGGAGAGGTGGTCGGAGTCTCCATGGGATTGTGGGTAGCGGAAGCGCGAGAGAGGGGCTGCGAGAAAGGGTTGAGCAGTTCTCCTCTGATACCATGTAAGCAGGGATAGGATTCAACACGATTTGCATTGATCTCTTGGGGGTTTAAATACCCAGTTTACAGCGTATGATTGTGGGGATCATGGAGGGGAACGTGGGCTAGTCTAGGACGTGCTTCTTGACTGAATATACACACGCACGATCTAACTAATACAGTTAACAAAAATGACACGTACTTCCCTGATATGGTATGGTGTTGGGCACAAGTGATTGGTGGGAATAACCATGTTTATGAGGTGTATCAAGAGGTTTTATCCCCATGGAAAGGAAGTGACAAGAATAGAGACCCCTAACGGAAAAGGCGAAGAGTTAGCGAATAAAAATTATGTGTTCTTATATTTATTTGATTTGTAGGAATAAACACACTAAGAATGGCTGTTGTTTGAAACATGTGGGAACCATTTTTGTTCAGCAGTCCTATCCACAAATATTTCATGCATTAGTACAGAACGACACGTCAGAAACGGGCCAACCCCATCGGAAACAGAGAAACGTTCCATGTCCCCGCCCCCGCTGCAGATGTGAAGGCCCTCATCGGGGTACAGAGGCCAAAAACCGATGCCGATGAGGCCTCTTTTTGGCAACGGTTGGACACAGACCTCCGTTTCTTTAGTGTGGAGCTTATCAGTAACAGAGTCTTTGAATTTACCCGTTTGCATTGAGCTTACTTTATAAGCATATTATAGCACATTTACACATGCCACTGGACACATAAAATCTCACAGCACAAGCACAAAAATGATAGAAAATTCATTCATAACGTATAAAAATTTCACTGATACATTGCATCACAAGATAACCAATTGCACTTATCTTCATTGTCATGCCTCGCTGATACCCACAAGTATAGGGGATCGCTGAAGTCTTCGTTGGGAAGTATTACCCAAATTTATAGTTCGACTCGATGGGAACACAAGAATATCAATAAGACCTTGGCAATTGAGGCGTCACTCTCAACCACACCTGTATATCAATAACTTGCAGCAGTAATAGTGATGGCAGTAGTATGATTCAAGTAACAAGCAGAACAGTAGCAGTGAACAAGTGTTTCCCAGTTTTCACCGGAAAAGTGAAAGTGTAACTCAGAGATTTAAAACGTAGGCATGAGGTGATAGCGGGGTGTTGCAAGAATGAGATTGATCATATAATAAGAAACAAATAACAATGGGACCTATCTCTAACTCCGATATATGTAGGTATGTGTTCCATATTTAGTTGTGCGTACTAACCAAGAGAATTTGCACAACATCTATTGTCCAACCTGCCCATTTCACCGGGGCCAACTTGGAACTACAGGTAATTAAGGTCTACCCTTTCGAATAGACCGGAACAATGCATTAACACTTCATGAACACATAGAATCCTCAAACTAAAACATCTCCCCCTTGTTTTCCCTATATGTCACGTTTAGGGTTCGCAGGTTCAACATAATAGCAGGTGATACACTTTGCAGATAAATACCAAACTCAAATATATGATGGGGCAATATAAGTTCAGTACTGAAATCATGCCACTCGGGCCCTAGTAGCAAGCATTAAACATAGCAAGAGTGCATCAACACAATACAAAAGTATCCTCAAGATAAAACCCTAAAATCCCGAACAACGGGTAGCATTACATGATCAATCTCATCCAATCCCCATCCACCTCACATGCCTACAGCGGACTACTCACACATGGTGATGGTGAAGGGGCTCATGGTCGATGGAGATGAAGGCGGTGAAGACGGCCTCCGGATCCCTCCACCGGAGGAGAAATCCTGGATCAATCTGTCCCCGAAACGAAGATCGTGATGGTGGCGGCGTTCTGTTTCGCGAAAACTCCTCTCCTCTAGGGCAAGCACTTTTCTGTATATATGAGGGGGTACGTCGAAGACCGAAGGCGAGGCGGCCCGAGGCCCATTTGGGTGGGCCCACGCGGCCAGGTACAGGGGCCGCGTGGGACCCCCCTTTGGCCCTCGAGCGCTTCCTCGTGTCCATCTTTGTCCATTGCCTTCCTTTTCCATAAAAATTGACGTGGTAATTTTCCCCGATTTTATTTCCTGCAAAATAGCCAGAAAGAGACTTTGCTAAAAACAGCGTCAGATTCAGCAGTTTTATTCAAATATGAAGATTCCGGAGCAAATTATGAGGCAAAGTGCTTGGAAAAGTAGATGCATTTTGGATGCATCAGCTCCCCCAAGCTTAGCTCGTTGTTTGTCCTCGAACAACTCAAACATAGTGCAGAAGCGATAAAAGACTTTGACAAGAACTTTGCATTGCATATGTAACACCGTTTAATACCAACAAGCATTCAAAACATAGCTTCAATAACAAATAACAAGATGCTAGCAAAGGTATATCTAATCAATGTTAAAGCATTTATATTTGCTGCAAGAGGAATAACATGTAGTGTCAACACTTGGATGAGTTTGCTCAACTGTAGAAATAAACAAAGGTTCTTGCATCGCTATTGATAGGATCATGACAAGATTTTTGAGATCTTTTGATTCTCTCTTTTGTTGACTAGTAAAATCATTGTGCTTACAACCTTGCTCTTAGTTTTATCAAACCATTTGAATCATTAATATGACTCATATGCTTGACCAACTCATGGTTGAAAGTCTCATGCCCCGTGAATACGAGTACCTACACCATGGCTACTCAACTTGGGTCACTAGGTAGTTCGAGTTTTTCAGTCATTGCAAGTAATAAAAGCGTCATCAAGAGCGTCAACTGGGGTACCTCTTATCCCAGGACATGGACAAACCCATGTCCAAACAACAAGACAAACAGACAATGAACAATCTCAGCACTCTTTTATTTACTATTTGTGTAGCTTTTTATTATGAGGTGCATCACTGAATGTTCACTATAGTATGCTGTAAATTTCCACCATGAATGATGCATGGCTTAGGTTGGCGGCCCAGGCGTCTCTCTAGCCAATATTCTCACTCAACAAACTTACTAAGTTTCCGCTTTTATTTCGCACATGATAGGCATCCATAGACAAAAGTACATGATATCAACGGAATATAATTTAGTGCAATGTTGAAAGCTTTCCATGTGTCAGCACATTTCAGCTAACTCTAAACCACTAAGCCTGTCAAGCATATGACTTCATGTTTAACATTTGAAAATTCTTTTACTCTCTTTTAATTGGCAAGTTTAGTAAGCACAATGGGATGCGTAGACCTTTGTTTAAAACCACAATTAATCAATCCATAACCAAGTATTGTCACTAATATTATTTCACTTGCATCATCATATAACATACTAGAACACGGAAAAGATAAACGTTTGCTACCACTTTACTAGATGTCAAAGAAATTATGATGTGCACACTTGCTGTTATTAAAAGTCCACATAAACACGGCAAAGGTGTCATACCTTTCATCCACTTCATGCACCATCAACTCATCATCGTTGTTCTCCTCTCCCATCTTGAACTGCGCAATAAAAACTCAAATCTGCCAGAAAATGTCACTGCATACAGTACTGTTTTTACCCTACCTAGACACCTCAGAAAAATCTCATATTTTACGTGTGTGTAGGTTATGATGTGTTGCAGCAGTGGTTAAAATTTCAGCTCAATCGGAGTTACAGAGAAAAAATGAAAAATAAAACAGCGAGCAGATTTCAGCAATTTCTGCACCTCCGTTTTTGCGTTTGTTTCAAGAAAACGAAAATATTTTTGTTATTTTTCGTTCTAAGAAACAAAAGACAAACAACCAGAAGTAAAAGAAACAAATAAAATCTTTTTGTGTTTTTGTGTTTTCAAGAAACTTATCATAGCAATATAACGGTGATATAAAACAATGAATGGAGAGTAAGAGAAGTACTCCCCCAAGCTTGCGATCAAGCTAGTATCCTGGGTAGTTGCCGTATCCACTTCCACTTCCAGGGTAGTAACTATATGGGTAGCCTTGCATGCTTGGGTACAGGGGCTCCGCCTGAGGTATGTACCCCTGTGTCTCTGGAGCTTGTGGCTCCTCCTGAGGCGGCGCCTCTTCCACTATCCATTTTCCGGTACTCCTGTCAAAAAGGTCAGTACGGGGGAGCCTAATGGACACTCGCTGCCCACTAGTGCTCAAATAGTTATACAGATAATGTTCCCCATACAACGTACTTATATCCATGCGAGTAGTCAAAGCAAAATCAAGTAATTTGGACTCTCGCACTAGAGTACCCATGTTATCACCATATCCTCTCTCGTTTTTAATGTAATTGTACACCATAGTAGCAATAGCACCAGCATAAATAGGAGTTTGATCAGTAATATTTCTACTCACAGCAGTATGCAAAGATCTAGCAAGTATGACTCCCAAGTTATATTCACACGGTGTATTTTCTTTTGCACATTTTAGTAGATAAACCATTGGTCCAGTGCAAGCAGAATTGTTATCCCTAGCAAGAAATCCTCTTGCAAGAAACAACGCAAAATATCTCAAACTTGGGTGCTGTATATGAGTAAATTTACCCCTATTTAATCTATCATGAGAGTTTACAGATATAGTATGCCAAAACTCAACAAGCTCATGGTTGGTATCAGCACGAGTTTCACTCCAACTCCCTGAATTTTCTACACCAATAGCATTGCAAAATTCCCCTAGAGACATAACAAGGCGCTCACCTCTCATAGTAAATTTGCAAACAAAGGTAAGAGGGTGCCTTACTTTCTTCCTGTGCTTGGGGCTCCGGGCCCTCAAACTGAAGTAGAGAGAATTCCCGAGAGAGTTCTCATATGTATCTTGGGGTTCTGGAAACCTAAGTAAACCAGTTGTAGACGAAGGTGTCGAAGTCCTCTTTGATCCCCCATGCTCAAGAACATAGGGATCTTGCCATCTTGTTGTATGTATTTCAGCTTCTCCCCTACAAAGAATGCATCATCCTCCCAAGATGGTGGTCATCATAATTGAGGGAGACTTTGCACTCTTCTTCTTGGTCTTGAGCTCATCCCAACCAAAGCTTGCCCTTGCTAAACATGATACCTTGCTGCCCAAAAACAATATTCAACAAAAATCAAGATGTAACACCTTAAAACAACATTAAGCCATCCATAAATAGTCTCCACATCAATATCATGCATCAATATCAACTAAAAACTTGAATCTATGGATTTCCTAAGCATAAAAGGGTGACACCTAGTGCAGCAAAATACTTCATGCATGAGGCATAAGAACAAAAAGTAATTGGATGAGTGGAGGAGTCACATACCAATGAGCAATCCCACCAAACAGATTTGAAAAATCTGCCCTAAACTTGGAGATCCAAGGATAGCAGGAAGAGAGCTCGAGAAAATTTGGGAAAAATACCTGGGGCTGGTTTCCTGTCGAGGGGAAGGAGATGGGCACTGGATACTCACCTAACCCCCTCTGTGGGCCAAAATAGTGGGTCCCACGCGGCCAGGTACTGTGGCCGCGTGGGACACCCCTTTTGGGCCCTGGTGGCCCTCTGGTGTCTCCCTTTTGGCTGTTAGTTCCTCTGGTAAAATAACTTACCTCCAATTTTTCTGGAATTTTTAGAGAAATTTCTGAACAGAATTTTTCAAACTTCATTTCTGGAATTTCTGCACTTTGAAATAATTATATCCATGCAATAATCTAAAATTCTATAATGAATACAACTAAAAATGCAATAAATTTTTATGGGAATCAAGTTTGCATCATTTTCACATTAGAATGAGGTTGATCAAGTCTCATTAATAATATGTAAAAGATATAACACAAGATTCTTTATTTTATATGTATTCTGAGCAATTTCAAGTCACCTCATATTTGATTGGAATAGTTCCAATCATTAAGATAGCATATTTTGGTTCAGGAGGTGGCAATGCAAACTCAAAGCTTCCTATTATAAGAGTATTCCTTTTAATGGAGTTCACACTCTGGCTTACCATAGTAACAGATTTCTTCTTAGGAAAATAGATAGTGTGCTCATTTCCCTTGACATTGAATGTTACCTTGCTCTCAGTGCAATTTATAACAGCCCCTGCAGTGTTTAAAAAGGGTCTTCCAAGAATAATAGACAAATTATCATCTTCAGGCATTTCTAACACAACAAAGTCTGTAGGGATTAACACATTAGCAATAGAGATAGGGACATCCTCACATATTCCTATAGGCACAGCAGTTGATTTATCAGCCATTTGTAATGATACTTCAGTTGGAACCAATTTGTTTAGGTTAAGTTTCTTATATAAAGAAAAAGGCATAACACTAACACCAGCTCCTAAGTCACATAGAGCATATTTCACGTAAGTTTCTTTAATATGACAAGGAATAGTTGGAATACCAGGATCACCACGTTTTTCAGGCATTTTCCCTTTAAAGGAATATTCAGCAAGCATAGCAGTTATTGCATCAGTAGGAATCTTTCTTTTATTAGTCACAATGTCTTTCATGTATTTGGAATATGGAGGGATTTTAATAGCATCAACAAGAGGAATTTGCAAACACAAAGACTTAATCAACTCAAAGAATTTCTCAAATCTAGCATCATCCAAAGTTTTTATTACCTCTTGGGGATATGGTATGGGTTTTTGTACCCACGGATCCCTATCTTTACCTCTTTGTGGATTAGGATGGCTCTTCTTCTTATTCTTCTCAGTAGATGGTGGAGGGTCTTCTTTATCATTAGGTTCAGGTTCTTCAATATTTTCATCCTCTTGTGGCTCTTCTTCAGGTGAAGGTGATTCTTCTTCATTATTATTATCTTCAGTCTCAGCATCAGAAATAGAAATATCCTTATCTTGCTCTTCAGAGTCATCAATGTCCTTGTTTTCATTGGGAGATTTTCCTGCAGAAGATTTCTTCTTGAGAGCTTCTTGTTCTTTTCTCTTGGGATGGCCTTCAGGAAAATCAGGATCCTGAGTACTTGCACCTCCCCTAGTGTTAACTCCACAAACCTGTTTCTTCACCATAAGACTTTCATACAATTGATTTTGAAGAGAAACCATTTGTTCAACTTGATTATTCATCATCTCACAGTGTTTAACAATTCTTTTTACCTCTCCCACACTAGCATGTAAACTTTCTCGAAGAGATTTAATTTTGTGAGAGTTCTCCATAATAGTCATTCTAATATTATGCTCCTCAGGATTATGATGATAAGCAAAATCATTCATGTAGGATACATCAACAGGAGGTGTTACCTTTTCATTACCTTTTATGGAGCTAATAGCATTGACTTGAATTGGAAAACATGGTTGATCATCAGGATGTTTAACACCCAACAACAACAACAACAACAACAAAGCATTTTTTCCCAAACAAGTTGGGGTAGGCTAGAGTTGAAACCCATAAGATCTCGAAACTAGGTCATGGTTCTGGCACATGGATAGCTAACTTCCACGCAGCCCTATCCATGGCTAGTTCTTTGGTGATATTCCAATCCTTCAGATCTCTCTTAACAGACTCCTCCCATGTCAAGTTTGGCCTACCACGACCCCTCTTAACATTCTCATCCCGCTTTATCCGTCCGGTATGCAATGGCGCTTCCGGAGGCCTACGTTCTATATGACCAAACCATCTTAGACGGTGTTGGACAACCTTCTCTTCAATTGGTGCTACCCCAACTCTCTCACGTATATCATCATTCCTAACCCGGTCCTTTCTTGTGTGGCCACATATCCATCTCAACATGCGCATCTCCGCTACACCTAACTGTTGGATATGTCGTCTCTTGGTCGGCCAACATTCTGCGCCATACAACATCGCAGGTCGAATCGCCGTCCTATAGAACTTGCCTTTTAACACCCATTTCAGATAATTCCTTAAGATGAGAGGTTTTAATTCCCTTCTCTTTAATAGCCTTGGAAGCTTCTTTCATTGTTTCGTTATCCAATTTGAGCATGCCTCCTTTCTTCTCCGAAAATATCTCTTCAATATTCCAGTCTTCATAATTCCTAGAGATAGTCTCCAATAGCTCAGTTGCTTCATCAACGGTCCTTTCCCTGAAAACATTACCTGCAATACCATCAAGATAGCCTCTGGTGTTTTCGATTAGACCATTGTAAAATATATCAAGTATTTCATTACTCTTGAAGCCATGGGTAGGACATTTCCTAACCATCTTACTATACCTTCCCCAAGCTTGGGGTAAATCCTCCTTCTCTTTCTGTGAAAAGCTGCTAATCGCAACAGTCAAACCATGAATCTTATCAGCAGGGAAATATTTATTATAGAATACCTGAAAACATTCTTCCTTGCTAGTAATACATCCAGGTTCTAAACGATTATACCAAGTTTTAGCACTTCCTCCCAAAGTAAAAGGAAACAGCTTTAAGAAATAGTAGTGTTGATGGATTTCATCTTTACCAAATAACACAGATAAGTCATGCAAGACAGCAATGTGTTCAAAAGGAAACTCATCCTCTCTACCATAAAACTTATATTTTTCAGCTTTTTCAATTATTTCAGGATCAACACTAAACTCATAATCTTTATCTTTAATTTTCATAGCAGGAGCATTCATTTTCTCAGTAATAGGAAAATATCCATCAAGAGGAGAATTTTTATAGCTATCAAGTTTATCCAATTTATCAAAGTCAGAATTCATAAAAGCCATAGTAAATGCCTCCTCTTCCTCAGAAGAAGTTTCAAATTCATCATCACATTATTCATTATCTTCTAACTCAGATTCCACATTTTCATTAGTAGAAGATTCCAGATTTTCAGGTGTTTCAGTTATCTTAGATGTTTCAGGTGTCACTTCTTTGTCTATGCTACCACATAATAAATCATTTTCATTACTAGTAGACATTTTAGACAATGGTGAACTAGATAAACCTTTCCTTTTTTCTTAGGAGCAACAGCAGAAGCAACATTAGGTGAAAAGTTTGGCCTACTTGGCAAATCCGTACCTCTGCGAGTAGTTGAAGGCCTCACTTCCTTCGGAGTAGTCTTTTCCTTTCCCATGGTTAGGAACAAGCAAAAGCAGCAAATAGATGATAACAAGTTGTCTTACCAATAAAGCTAGGTTCCCCGGCAACGGCGCCAGAAAACGTCTTGATACCCACAAGTATAGGTGATCGCTGAAGTCTTCGTTGGGAAGTATTACCCAAATTTATAGTTCGACTCGATGGGAACACAAGAATATCAATAAGACCTTTGCAATTGAGGCGTCACTCTCAACCACACCCGTATATCAATAACTTGCAGCAGTAATAGTGATGGCAGTAGTATGATTCAAGTAACAAGCAGAACAGTAGCAGTGAACAAGTGTTTCCCAGTTTTCACCGGAAAAGTGAAAGTGTAACTCAGAGATTTAAAACGTAGGCATGAGGTGATAGCGGGGTGTTGCAAGAATGAGATTGATCATATAATAAGAAACAAATAACAATGGGACCTATCTCTAACTCCGATATATGTAGGTATGTGTTCCATATTTAGTTGTGCGTACTAACCAAGAGAATTTGCACAACATCTATTGTCCAACCTGCCCATTTCACCGGGGCCAACTTGGAACTACAGGTAATTAAGGTCTACCCTTTCGAATAGACCGGAACAATGCATTAACACTTCATGAACACATAGAATCCTCAAACTAAAACATCTCCCCTTGTTTTCCCTATATGTCACGTTTAGAGTTCGCAGGTTCAACATAATAGCAGGTGATACACTTTGCAGATAAATACCAAACTCAAATATATGATGGGGCAATATAAGTTCAGTACTGAAATCATGCCACTCGGGCCCTAGTAGCAAGCATTAAACATAGCAAGAGTGCATCAACACAATACAAAAGTATCCTCAAGATAAAACCCTAAAATCCCGAACAACGGGTAGCATTACATGATCAATCTCATCCAATCCCCATCCACCTCACATGCCTACAGCGGACTACTCACACATGGTGATGGTGAAGGGGCTCATGGTCGATGGAGATGAAGGCGGTGATGAAGGCGGTGAAGACGGCCTCCGGATCCCTCCACCGGAGGAGAAATCCTGGATCAATCTGTCCCCGAAACAAAGATCGTGATGGTGGCGGCGTTCTGTTTCGTGAAAACTCCTCTCCTTCTAGGGCACGCACTTTTCTGTATATATGAGGGGGTACGTCGAAGACCGAAGGCGAGGCGGTGCCCGAGGCCCATTTGGGTGGGGCCCACGCGGCCAGGTACAGGGGCCGCGTGGGACCCCCCCCCTTTTGGCCCTCGAGCGCTTCCTTGTGTCCATCTTTTGTCCATTGCCTTCCTTTTCCATAAAAATTGACGTGGTATTTTTCCCCGATTTAATTTCCTGCAAAAATAGCCAGAGAAGAGACTTTGCTAAAAACAACGTCAGATTCAGCAGTTTTATTCAAATATGAGAAGATTCTGGAGCAAATTATGAGGCAAAGTACTTGGAAAAGTAGATGCATTTTGGATGCATCACTCGCTAAATCTATCATTGACATGTCTAGCTAAATCTATCAATGTCAGGCCTCACTAAACTTTTCCTTGTCATTCCTAACTTAATTTATCTTCATGACTTGCTGTTACATTTTTCCTTACAAATTTGGCAAGTTCATGAATTCAATCTTCTTCTTGGACGGTGTCGCCGAAATATAATAAACTCGCCACTTTGTCCCCTGCTTTGTATTTAGCTCATTTGAATGAGCTAAATATTCGGATCAGCCCCATGGTCTGCACATAGTGCAATAAGCGAGTGTTGACGTACCGCATATGCCTCTTTTATAAAATGGTCACTGAAATGGAAAGAGAGAATATATGACTCCATGTTAGCTCACTATACATATAGCATAAAGGACATACAACATAAAGGATGCATAAGACATAATAACAAACTTACAAAGTCATAGCATAAATGTTGTGTACCAACAGTTATTTAACTGTTGGACGACAAAAGCACCTTGGCAAAAGACCCAACTTTTATGCAACGTTATCGAAATGTACATCTGTTCTGCAAACGAGTTAGTCAGCCATGAGTTTCTTACACTACCGATTTGTGCTAGGTCTGTTCTTTTCTAGCGACGCTAAAAATGGATCGGAGGGAGTCATGTTTTAACTGGTCCAATGAAAAAAAACCTAACCAGAACAATCACAACAACCCTAGTTCATCGACACAACGACTTGTCACAAAAAGACGTATTACCTTTAGATCTGGCAGGAGTACGTAGTCTTCCTCGTCGTCCTCCGGTATGGCATGTTCTGAGGCAGCTGCACCGACCGCGGATCGACACGCCATGCGCCCTCCACCTACAGATCTGGCGACGCCGGGCTCCTTCCTCTATCTCGCCGCCCCGGCAACCTCCTACCCCGGAGCGACGAGATATGCCCGGGTGGAGCGAAGAACGAGGACGCGCCGCCATGGTCGGAGGAGAGGAAGATGCACAGCGGGAAGATAAGGGTTAGATCTGGTGATGCTTGGATGCGCCGCCACACTGTCAGAGTGAGAGCGAGAGCGTTAGGGTTGCCGGACTGACGAATTTTTAGCAAAGTACAACATAAAAAACGGAGGGGATAAACAACCGTATCCTTTGATTTGTTCAGTGACACACTGGGCCTACATACGAAGTATCGATGAAGAACTTACCGACGCTCTGGAATAATATTTTTCCTAATCTCTACTATTATATGGAGAACTGATACTACATAATGATGAACCACTTGGATACTTTAATTAATATTATTGATAATTGCATTACATGTGGAGTACATATTAATAATAAAGTAAATTGCACATGCTGCTACTAGCTAATGGCAAATGAAGAACATAAAAATAAATAACTACAACCCTAGCTACTCCTCGGCCTCCGCCTTCTCCTGCTCGTATGCAAGGAGAGCCACTTAGTCGTCTGTGTCATCGCGCGGCTCCTCGCCGACGATGTCATCGCCGCCCGTGCGCTCCTCCCACATTTTGTCATCGTCGTAGGCCGGATCGTCGCGCAACTCCAGCTGCAGGAGGAGCCGGCGGCTCTGAAGCAGCTCAACTCTTTCCTGTGGCATAGGCACTGACGCGCGGTTGAGGTGCCAGCCACCGGGGAGGCCAACATTTGACCATGACACTGGCCTCCTATATAGCCAGTGCCGCTCCGCGACGGCCAGCCCGACGATGACGTAGTTCCATTCAGGAGGCGGAGGACGAGCGACTCTCCCCGTCGGCGAACGGCTGCGATGGCAGGCGCCCAAGGATCCCGTGTCGTCTTCCGACGGCATAGGCACCGACGCGCGGTTCAGGCGCCAGCCGCCGAGGAGTCCAACATTCGACCACGACGCTGGCCTCCTAAATGCCAGTGCCGCTGCGCGACGGCCAGCTCGACGATGAGCGGTTCCAATCAGGCGGAAGACGAGAGGCTCTCCGCAGCGGCGGCGAACGGCTGCGGTGGCGAGCGCCCGAGGAGTAGCTAGGAGTATCCATGGCTGCGGTGAATTGCCTTACTGAGATAGCCGGGAGATCGGGGTTTTTAAGGCATAGTGGGCGGTGCCACTACGCCATAGCAGTTACTCAGCTCGCTTCAAATTTCAAAAATGAACGTGTTCACATTGCAAACAGACACCCAAAAGTTTCTGTTGCCATAGTGTCAAATATCGGAAACGGAGGCAACATTATGACCGTTGCCCAAGGTATGGGTGACTGAGTTAAGAATTTCTCCATAGCCAATATTGACGGGCCAGCCGCGGCCCAGTTCGGTCAGGTCTCAGCGGAAACGGTAAAATCACGATTTTCTGTCGCCTAACTCGTGCCGTTTTCATAAAGGGTTATCCGATGTGTCGTTCTGTACTAGTGATGTGTGAAGAACTTCAGAGTATGAAAAAGAATACACAAAAAGTAGCCCCTCTTATGCTCTATTTGTTGGCCTGGATACTGGCATTAAGGTCTGGGTGAGATTCCGGATGAATCTAGTGGCTAGTGAGTTTACGTGAAACCCTATCCAAAAGTCGGGTGGAGCTCTCAATAGGGGTTCAGACAAAGACATAAGGTACTAACCTCGAAGTTAATCCGGACTTCCGGCCATCCAGAGATTCGGGAAATGGGGGCAGTGTAATGGGATGCATAATTGAGAAAAATCAAGTGGACCTATATAAAGAGCCCCTATTATCCAAATGACTTAAGGCTGCCACACTTTATCTAATAAACCACTATTGACATTCAAAAGTTTCAGATGTCCCATTTCCCTCGACCAATCGTCCTTATCTTTGAGGAACAAAGAGGAGACCCATATCCATAATTTTCGCCGAGCAAAATTACATCCCCTTAGTTCATTGCTCTTCTTGTTACACTTGGCTTTGTTAGAAACTACCGGGTGGTTAGGGTCACCTAGGGTATTCAAGGTGTGGATTTCCCCGAGAAACATTTGTGAAGGTTGAAAGATTGCCGCAAGATACACAATTAATGGAAGAGATCACACCTCCTTTGATGAACTCGACAGAGAAAAAGGCAAGATCCAAGGATCATACGGGGCTTGATTTTCCACGACCTCTAGCTCCAGTGGAGAATAAAGTCTCCTTAACAATTTGATTTTTTAGATAATAGAACAAGGTGCCCACCTTTAAATTAATAAAACCAAAACGGCCGAAAGATACAAGGGTGCTTAGAACAGCTTACAAGACAACACACAACCAAGCACGGGAGAAAGGAAACTAAGCGTAGATTGAAGAAGACTAGACCTCCGCTCTTGAACGCAAAGAAGAAGAAAACTCGCAAAGATCTACATGTTGTCCCGAGGATGGCACCAACAACGTCGATGGGCAGGAGCATATGTTTGGCGGGCAGAATTGTCGGCCCGGAGCTCACCCTAGAGCGGCACACAAATACAAGTTGCATACCGCCGGGACATGAACTACACCATCGCACGCATCGCATGCTGACCTGCAAGCCCATGCGAAGGCCGTTGGACATGGCCACGACCTAACCCCGTGACCATGACCGGTGGTGACAGCGCAATAAGACATGCCTGCGTGGGGATGAACCCCTGCCCGATGTGGTACCAACAACATCGGTGGGAAGCATCCCGCCGACCACCCTTGCGTCGCTCAGCGCACATAGCACCGAGGTGTGTAGCGACTCCATAAGCCGAACCAACCTCAAACAAGCCAGACAGAACTCCTCGCTGCCACGAGCACCGAGGATTTGAACTTTGGGATACATCTTTGTGTGCTCACTCCCTCCACCATTAGTTATTTCGATCCTAGCCTTTACTCATGTTCAGTTTACTTGTAGCTTGATTGCCTGTGTATCTTACTTGCTAGTGTTATCTTGCCATATAGGACAGTTCACAGCGGTTATGTCTAAAATCAACTAAAAAATAAAATTTGTGGGTACATACTCACCCCTACTCTAGACAACCTGTTTGATCCATCAGACCATCACATACAGTTCGCGGGATTTGTTTGTATATATTAAAGGATTTTTTTTACGCTACTTCTAAAAATGAAGGAGGGCAACAAGCAGGCCGAATGCCAAGCTTTTATTCATGTTACCGTGTTTTCCTGGACCACTTTCACCTTTCTCTTTTGTGTTGTTTGTTATTTGAACACCCAAAGTTGAAATCGTGGATCCGCCGCTACAAGGTGATAGGCGTGCTGGCCGCGGGTTGACCCAAAGTTGTTATTTGTTTCTGTCTATGTCTCAATTGATTGAGATTTCTTAAGTCACATTCAGTTTGGAAACGTAAGCTGGAACTATTCTTTTCTGAAACAATTAAGACTACAAAAATCTCAACGACTGAGACTGGGCAAAACCCTGAAGAGAAAACAGTCACCTGAGCTATAGGATCACCATGGTCCATGGCGCTACTACGAAAACAAGATCAGGTAGTTAGCTTGCAGATTTTATCCATTACATAAACTATCCATTTGTTTGACAAAATTAACTAAGCAAATACAGTACAAGAGTGAGAAGCGGTCGATCTGCCTCGAGTGATCGATCCACGTTCGTACTTTGTAGTACAGGTAGCTGGCTATAGCAAATGCATGCCAAATATGGGCCATTGACCTCGTAATAGCACGGCAGGGTATACGATTTGCACAACAAATCAGCAAGCTGTTGACGCTAGCGTACCAACTAAGACAGTTCTTCTGAGTTGTGCATGGTAGCATCACTAGTGGAAAACGGGCCTTTAGTCCGGGTTTTAGAGAGCCTTTAGTCCTGGGTTGGCGAGACACACTTAATAACTAATTATACACTTAATTTCAGGTCAAAGTACTTACCCTGGTCAAACTTCCCGTTCGGTCGCCCATCCTCCAGCCCGAGCACGCTTAACTTTTGAATTCCTTTCAAATTAGCTTCCAAATGAGAAGTTAGACCTTACTGATAATAGCATCATATCAATCATAATAACCACTGAGTCATGATGTTACACTTTTTTATTGTTTAAATTTTCAAAATTTATTTGAATAAATACAATGATTATGTAATATATTTTTTAGAAAAAATAACAATGATTATGTAATAATATTTTTTGAATAAATAATAGTGATTATGTAATAATATTTAATATGGAATAATTCATATATTTAAATCCGTAAATCGAAATTTGACAAATAAAATGTCTAAATTGATTAGAAAAATGAGAGAAATTCAAATATACCATTCATATCAACTTTTGCATCACAGAAATATCGATAAACTTGCTATGAAAAAAAACCTCTAGCATGCAGCCAAATGATCAAGTTATGACAATTTCCACGGAATAGTTTGTGATAAATTTCTCATATTCGTCAAATAGGTGTATCTTGGTATAGAAAGCAATGATTCCGAAGGGATTTTTCAAATTATTTTTATAAATATCATTTTCCTTTTTCTAAGTGGCAAAAATGACTATTTTTGTGAACCAAGTACAAAAAATATGATGCAAAATGGCACTCGTCTAATTCTCTCAAATAGTAGTCCACATTTGATGGATAATACCCAAGTATTAGGAATTTTCTTGATTTCTATCTAATTTCGCCAAGTTAAATGAGTTTATGTTGATTTTTCGGAAGTAATCCAAATTTGAACTACAAGTGTTTGATAGTTTGGTCTGAATTTTTTAAATCATTTTAAGATAAACAACTAGTGGTTATATCACAGAAACATTGATAGTTTTAGAAAATTTGACCTCTTTCGATGAATAGTCATGACGCCCTTTTGACCTTTTTTTGAAAAAAAATCAAATAAAGTGAAAAAAAAACTCAAAAAAAGATATCCTCTGGTATGGAGTCCTTTTATGTGTACTCGTTGGTATGAAAAATGATAAACTTGATTTTTGACAAATTGTTCAAAAATATCTTCACAAAAAGATCTATCATGTATAAACATCTATAAGTTTCAAGCCAAATGACCAAGTTATGGCAATTCCCACGGCATAGTTTGTGATAAAGTTCTCATATTCGACAAATAGGTGTATCTTGGTATAGGAAACAATGGTTGCGAAGGGATTTTTCAAATTATTTTTATAAATATTATTTTCCTTTTTCTAAGTGGAAAGATGACTTTTTTTATGAACCAAGTACAAAATATAAGTTGCAAAATGGCACCCATCTAATTCTCACAAAGAGTAGTCCACATTTGATGGATAATATCCAAGTATTAGGAATTTTCTTGATTTCTATCTAATTTCGTCTAGTTAAATAAGTTTATGCTGATTTTCTGAAAGTAATCCAAATTTGAACTACAAGTGTTTGATAGTTTGGTCTGAATTTTTTTTAAAAAATATTTTAAGATAAACAACTAGTGCTTATATCACAGAAACATCGATAGTTTTAGAAAGCTTGACCTCTTTCGATGAATAGTCATGGTAGCCATTTTGACCGTTTTTTGAAAAAAATCAAATAAAGTGAAAAAACCTCAAGAAAAGATATCCTCTGGCATGGATTCCTTTTATGTGTACTAGTTGCTATGAAAAATTATAAACTTGATTTTTGACAAATTGTTCAAAAAAATCTTCACAAAAAGGTCTATCATGTATAAACATCAATAAGTTTCAAGCCAAATGACCAAGTTATGGCAATTTCCACGACATAGTTTGTGATAAAGTTCTTATATTCGACAAATAGGTGTATCTTGGTATAGGAAGCAATGGTTGCGAAGGGATTTTTCAAATTATTTTTATAAATATCATTTTCCTTTTTCTAATTGGCAAAAATGACTTTTTTTTATGAATCAAGTACAAAATATAAGTTGCAAAATGGCACTCATCTAATTCTCACAAAGAGTAGTCTACATTTGATGGATAATATCCAAGTATTAGGAATTTTCTTGATTTCTATCTAATTTCGTCTAGTTAAATGAGTTTATGCTGATTTTCCGAAAGTAATCCAAATTTGAACTACAAGTGTTTGATAGTTTGGTCTGATTTTTTTTAAAAAATCATTTTAAGATACACAACTAGTGGTTATATACTTATATCACAGAAACATCGATCGTTTTAAAAAAATTGACCTCTTTCGAGGAGGGTCATGGTGGCCATTTTGACCATTTTTTGAAAAAAATCAAATAGAGTAAAAAAACTCCAAAACAGATATGGTGCAAAATGGCACCCATCTAATTTCACAAAGAGTAATCCACATTTTATGAATAATCCTCAAGTATTAGGATTTTTCTTGATTTCTACCTAATTTCGCCTAGTTAAATGAGTTTATGTCAATTTTTCGAAAGTAATTTCGCCTAGTTAAATGCGTTTTTGTGATCCAAAAGATGATATAGTTGTCATATTTGGATTCCTCTCATTTTTCTAATTGATTTAGACATTTTATTTGTTAAATTTCGATTTACAAATTTAAAGATATGAATTATTCCATATTAAATGAAAAATGCGGGACCTTTAATCCGGGTTGGTACCGGTTCGTGATACGAACCGGGATTAAAGGGTCTTGCGCTAGGCCCCACCTCTGTGGCTGACTGCCGCAACCCTTACCAACCGGGACTAAATGTCCCCTACGAACCGGGACTAAAGCTGGCCGGCGCCCTGGCCGTTCGAACCGGGACTAATGGTCCCATTAGTCCCGATTCCAATAATGGCCAGGACAAAAGGGTCAAACGGAAGGCTCTTTTTCTACTAGTGCATGCGCCCTCACTGCTTAATTTCTACGTGAACCTTAATTAGTTCCTCATGCCATGTTGTGTGAATTCATTTCGTATGTCGAACTGCCTGTCCTAGCTTTCTATTACCACAAGCAATTTCTAATCTCCACTCATGGTTAAGTAGCAGTGCTTCGAGATAGCCACATGGAGCATCGAAGGAGCACTCAACTGACATCTGATTATCTGGACATTTATTTGAATTATGAGCTAGCATCTGGATCATGATTTTACAAGGGGCTGGTTGTATCCCTTCCCTTGTAGGGAAAGAAGAACAGCTCAGTAGGAGCTGTGACCCTGGCCAAGAAGCAACCGCTCTTCTTCATGAGCACTTATTGGTTATTAGTAGTCTGTACGTACGTATATCTTCACTCCAGGCACTATATATATGGCCTTCAATTCCGATGAGGTTGATTACGAGCTGATCTTTTAGCTAGGAGTGGGCGTTTTAAAACTGAGTGGTTGGTCGATGGGTTTAATTTGCTTGACAGAGATGGATATATGGAAGGGGCATCGTTGCGGTTTACTACTCGATCCACAGCTGCATGCCCATGCATGCATGATCAATCGATCTTCATGCACGCATCGCAGTTGACACCTCGTCAGCTGAATGCAGCCATAAACGTACTGCTGACTTGATATCCACCAGTGTCTTCTCCAGAGGTCACTGTTGGACAGGCACTTTTCAGAGAAGACAACATCAACGTACCGCAAGCTTTGATCTTCATGTACACTGTGCTCGATCCGGCTAGTAAATTTCATAAATCTTCTCGCTGCTGCTGCTGCTGCTGCTGTAGCACTGTTTCTTCCATGGGCATTAAGCTGACGACTGTACCATCAACAGCTCGCTCTCGCCCTAGCAAGGCCGAGGGTACGTGCTAGCGGCAGCGTGCCTTGATTCTGCGTGCACAAAAGAGTAGTAGAGCACAGTGGAAGGAGTATCAGCTGAGAGGCTGGAATTAGTGGCTGTCTTCACTTCATGGAGCAGCAACAAGGAGCATCAATTCGCCTTCCTCCCATTGCAACATGGAGCAGGAACAACGCATTGAAGCGAGAAGGTTGGCATGAACTGTGGTTTTGATGCATCGATCAATCGCCCTGACACAATCCCGGCCTTCTTATTGCGCCCGTCCTCAACTGTCTCCAATTACTCGTGCATTCATTCTGGGTTTAAAAGCGAGTTAATCCGCAATAGTCTCCCCTTTGAATGACCCTAACCACCCAGCATCTCCCCATGCCTGCCCTTGCCCTCTCTCTCTCAACCAAACAACATGCAAACTTCTTTTGCAGATCAAAATTAAGGACCTGTCTCAACTCTTGATTGATCTTACAGGTGTGCATAGACTACCCGCCAGCTGCGTCTTTCAATTCCTATCAATCTCATGAGATTTGTGTGTCCTCCGTACTATAACTTGAGATGCAAATTAACCAGGTACTACCACAAAGAGTTAACTCGATGAGCTGTGTAGCTCGACGTCGACGGTCCGTATTTATGCGCCCCAAGTGAAGTCACTGCAGCGTATTTATGCGGTGACTGGGCGGGCGGGAAAGGACGGGCGAGACAAGAGCATTACTGCCGTCTATAAAACCTCCAAGATAAAATCTTAATCCTCGGCAGTACTGCCCCGTAGTACAAACACAAACACACCACAGTACCTCAAATCACACAGATGAAATGAAATTATTACCTAGACCCGTTCCATGGCCACCCCAAATGTCCCTACGCCGATCGACTAGCTAGTCCATGGAAGCACGGGTCTACGGAATAATTCCCTTTTGATCAATCTCGGACGCAACAACACTAAAGCAAACGATTGAGCAAACGAAAGAGATAATAGTAGCAGCTAGCAGCTAGGCGATCGACGAGGACGACGACTCGGCCGGCATCTAGAAAGAAGAAGCCGACCGCCGGCGTGAGGCGCGCGCAGGTCAGTTCAGCCGCGCTTTCCCTTGCCGGAGCCGAAGCCCGCGTGGCGCTGCTGGTCGTTGAAGTCGAGGAGCACGGTGCTGTGGCACTTGGGGCACTTTGGGTCCTCCCGCGACAGCATCACGTACATCATGCACCGGGGGCACCCCGCCAGGATCATCGACGCGCCACCACCGCCGTCCTCGGGCTCGGGGCTCCCCTCGGACGACACGCACGAGCTCGCCGGCGACGCCGAGGACGAAGACGAAGACGACATCCTCCTCGGCGAGTTGCTGCCTCCCGGCGGCGCGGCCGACGGCCCCCCTCCGCCGCCACCGCCTCCGCCGCGCGACCGCGAGAAGCTCAGCCGCAGGTCCAGCTTCGGCCCCTTGCCGTTGTTCCTGCTCATCTTCGATCACGCTAAACTCTGCTCACCACCTCTGGACTGCAAAATGTACACCAGCTAGCTCTTGTCATCTGCTTGAACTGAAGCAAACACAGGACAACATATTTACCATCCAGCTGCTAATGAACGCAGTACTTTACCTTGGGAGCTGAAGCTGGCTGGCGCCGAGGTATCAAAATGTTGAACTAGCCGGACGAATGCACTGCAACGATAGTAGAGAATGTGGGGGAAACGGCCGGACGGCGACTTGCACGCACGTACCGGGCGGCCGGCCGGGATGAAGGACAACGGACCAAGTGAAAGCCCCGTGTGCCTGGGTATTTGAGGGGTGGTGGTGCAGCTCCAGTTGGCGATATATAATGAGGAGCTGCGTCGAGGTGGAGGAGAGGTGATGCTCTTCTTTATTGCCGGGAGCAGAAGCATTTAAATTCCTTCCTGTTGGCTGTTGCTTCCCTCCCTCCACCCCTCCGTCCCACGATCCCGACCTACGTTCCGGGATTCAAACTCGGTAGCTCCATCTTGGTTTTGCAAGTAAGGTTCCTCCTCTTTCCTGTGGTTGGCGCTAGCTGAATTGCAGAATTTGATGGAGAGATCCTGAGAATTAAGGGTTTATATATGTACATGGAACTTATGGATGGCTACATAGACGATGCGAAAAATGCAATTCCACAACTCGTTGGACGTCACCGGCACCAGCCTGTCTGAAACGTCCAACTGCTTTACGATTCTTGCTTGGTATATTTCAAAACAACCATGTGCCACACCTACATTCTCTTTTGGAATTCCCTCTCATTTTTTCACAAAATCCACACATATTCCTCCCTCACTTAAAGGTAACTCATAGTCTCATGTTCCAGCTAGCTCACTTTAACATGACATTCACCATCTGGAGCAAATTACCATAATCTTTAGAACATGACTAGAGTTTCATTGAAACAAAACAAAATCTTCTTCGTTTGGGAGTCAACATAAGGTTTTTGGAGCAAATTAACATAATCTTCATCATTAGGAACATGACCATGCATCAACAAGATTATTTTTTTCAAATATTTTATCCATGCATTGATTAACAAAAACAATCTGGATATATTTTAACAATATACTGGATATATGCATCAAGATACTTTGGATATATGCATCATAATTTATATACAAGATTTTTTGTATCCATGTATTAACAATAACAATTTAGATCATGCATTACAAAAGATTATAAGGGGAGATAAGATCAAGACAATCTATCTATCCAATTTTTCACAACAGTGGAGAGTTTGTCTGCCAACCTATGGACATGATACATATCATGCATGAAGTTCCTTCTCCAAACTCCAAACAGAGGTCTTTCATGTCTGAAAATCATTGCATTCCTTATATTCCATATAATCCAACAGACAATCAATACACACCACTTTCATAAAGAAGGGCTTAGCAAAACTTTCCTTGCAGCTGAAACTATATACTCCCTCCGTTCACAAAAGGATGTCTCACCCTATCCCACTAGGGATAGGGTGAGACATCTTTTTATGGACGGAGGGAGTATAACATATCATCTCCTGCTGTCCTAGAAATCTGAAGATAATTCCACACTCTCATAGTGAAATTGCAAGTGAAAAATCATTCTAGCGGTTGCTCTGTGAGAGCATGAATGTAGAGGTGTCGACGGTGAAAGAAATTGACCTGCCTTACCTGCAGATTAACTGTTTTTTTTCTTCTTTGGAAGGAAATGTAATTGCTTGTTTCACTCCTAGTAAAGCAGTATGTCCCTAGGTTGTTGAGCTTACGTGTAGGACGTGTCTAGAAATAGTGCTCTAGTCGTGCGCCAGAATCTCGGTTTAATCAGACTCTGGCTCAGAGTCAAAGATGCAAAATTCACTAATGAGTTAGGGATTTGTCGTTTAGCATGATAGATAACCTTATAGTGTTGTTGCCACATACACTCACTAGCCTGACACCCAGCGGGGACAGCTACGACTAACAAATCATGTACTCTCTGTCCATAAAAAGATGTCAGTCTAGATACATGTAGATACATGCATGTTTGGACAAAGTTGAGACATCCTTTTATGAACGGAGGGAGTATCTCACATTAATTGACACACTCTACTGTTGTAAAAATTGCTATAGATGTTACGAGAGCATAACAAGTGCAATCTTTAAGTGTAAATGGTACTCTGAACTCGGGTTTAGACACACCGAAAATTAGGACACAAAAGTTGCGAAACAGCGAGATAAACCTACTCGTCAAAGAAAATTTGTACAGTCACCCGGGTGCGACCAAATTGACAAATGCGGCAAAAAAAATGAACATTTGTGCAAAATTGAGAATTTGGAAACTCGAAGAATCAAACCACAACGACGATGTGCATCTTTTTCGTGTAGATATTATCTTGAATCGAACATTAGATGAAGGAGATTAAAAAACTGAGCGGAAGAAGACGGTACGTTCCTGACATTCTCTCACACCGAATTCCGATCTCATGCGAAACGGTACCTCCACAGAAATGGCCAAATAAGTCGCTCCTCCAGGGCCTAGTTCGGAACTTCTTTAAGAGTGTGCTAGCCCATTCACACTACAAGAAATATGCTATCCTATGACCCTCAATATTGGTCACTGAATGGTCATATATATTAATTTGTGACCTTTTTGTGACCAAAAACACTTGGTCACGTTATGAGCGTCAATAACGATCCAACGTGACCTTTTTTTTGGATTGGTCATAGACCTCTATGACCAAAAGAAAAGGTCACAGATTTTATGACCAATTTTTTGGTCACTGACAATCTGCCTACGCCACGTCAAATCCAACGTGGCAAAGCTGACGTGGCAAATTTGTGACCAAATAAAATGGTCGTAGACCAGAATCAGCCCAGTCCGGTTCGGCCGTCTACTTGGGCCAGGCCCAATAAATTAGCCCATTTAATTTTTTCCCTGTTAATTTTAGGCGGCTAGATGGGCCAAGCCCAGTAATTTGGGCCTTTTATTTTGTGGCCCATGGGCCGTTAGAGACGATTTCAGTTATACTTTTTTTAAATGTAGATGGGGATAGGTCCCACTTGTCAGGTTTTGGAAAGGGGGTCCCAGCTGTAAGCGTGTCCCTGTTGTCAGGTTCTTATTAATGGGTCCCCTGTTTTCAGTGTCACATTCTTCAGGTTTTAATTTGCCAGTAAATAAATAAGCTATATTTAAATCTCACACAGAAAACAATAGTAGCTCAGGCTTACAATCAGAAGGAGCAAACCGCCAAAATTGACACATTCTATTCAAACATACAACTCAGGTTTACAACCAAATATAGCTCACACGGGCATCCAACTACCAAAAACACAACTTAATATCGAAATATAACTAGCTATCAAAGTATGACATGTGCTAGAACTCTGCTTCTTCCAACTTCTTCATCCTCAAGCTCGCGAAGAAACATGAACGAAGGACAACATCTGCATGTTATAGAACAAAATGGTTAGGAGAAAGACATAGTTTCTGTCTAGGTATAGTATTGCAAGCAAATCTCAAATACATCTTGTTTAGACATATGCTGGTCCTATCACAGCTAATTTCAAAACATAACATGGCGTTACAACAGTATTGAGCAAGAAAAAAACATGGAAGTAAACTAGTAAATGAATTTCTGGAGGAAACTTTTCAAATGCACCTCACGAAATACCGTTCCCTATGCCATCCGGATGAAGAATGGGGCACAACCAAGCAATATAAAGCCTAACAAAGGAAATTCTCTCTTGACAAGCACGATGATTTATTACTCTGTTTAAAAATTTGAAGGTAACGACAAGCATATGTGAACCAGGTTAGGGAGGAGGGAAAATGAGAGAAAGGTGCTTTCTTTCTTGGTCCATGCTCGAGACAACGCCCAGCTCCAGCCAATCCATGCCCAGCTGCGTCCGGAGGCAGAGGTGGCCGGCGAGGGACACTACAAACCAGCAGAGTTGCTTCTTCATGATTTGGCTGCTTTAAGAGGGGAAGGCCAAGCCTACCACCGCGCGAGAGGTACAGGAGGCCATGACCAGCCTAGGAGCAGCTACAGCACCGCCAGAGCTGGAACAGCCGGGTCACGCCTGACGAAACAAACACAAGAAATCACTAATGAGCACATTGCCAGAATACTGTTGATTGCATATAAAAAGTGAAACATACTACAAAAATCAAGATATCAAGATCACCATATAGTGCATGTTTTTTCACAAGGATACTCAGAAAAGCATCAACTAGTGCCACGAGTTTGTTTGATCAGGTACACCAATATCAAAACCAGCTAGATACAGAAAAGGATTTGATTAACATGTATAACCATGCATGACCAATGGAAGCAAACAACAGAAATAGTGGCATTCAACAAGTGAAGCAATAACCGTACATAGGAAAACATGAAGTTTGCACAGTAGTATGTATGGAACAGTGGCCTATCAATCACATTGCAAAGGGAGAGAAAGACTTTAGGCTAAATTCCGAGATAGCAGCCGCTGCCATTTACAGTGCACTGATGGGGTGGCCAGTGTTGACACCATCAATAAAGCACAACCCCACAAAAATCAAAACATGTATGCTTCAATGCAGAAGCTACCAAGATTGAAGACATATAAAGATGCTCCAAAATAAAACTAGGGCACTCATTATTAACATGTAAATTATTTAGGTCATATCAAATGAATGGCAAGAGAATTTACAAGAAAATACTTGGAGGCACAGACAAAAGCAGACAAAATAATTTGATTTCTGCAGGTATAAATAAGTATACTC
The DNA here is from genome assembly GCA_947311845.1 of Poa pratensis. Classification (NCBI taxonomy): domain Eukaryota; kingdom Viridiplantae; phylum Streptophyta; class Magnoliopsida; order Poales; family Poaceae; genus Poa; species Poa pratensis. The sequence continues at coordinate 27,268,323 of CAMZMU010000067.1, forward strand.
AGAATAATTCAGGTATCGATATTTGTTTTATGCTTGGCATAGACAAAATCATACAAAGAGACACTAAAAGGTTAAGCTTCCACACAGATCACTAGCAAACACACTCAAACAGAGAGCATATTTATACCACTATACACTTATAGTGGTCTAAAAAAAGACAGTTCGTTTAACTTACAATCTATCAGGCAAGATGGTATCTAGTAGGGCAGTTACACTTAAACGCAGCGACAGGCACAGACTAGGCAGCAGTGATGGGGTACGTCAGACAAGTTTTTTTTTTCAGCTAAAGATCCAACAGAGGAGACTGAACCAGACCATAGTTTCTAGCAGCAGCACACAGCCCGGCAGAACACTAAGCTAGCACTAACCATGGATGCACATGACCTACCAACCACAAAGGGCTCAAAACAGACAACGCAAGTGGGTGGGATTTAACCTCAGAGCCGCTCGCGGGGCTTCTCCAGGGCGTGCCACAGGAACTGGTCGAGGACACGCAAATCACGAGCGTCGCCATCTCCTGGCCAAGCCGCGCCTGCTGATGCCGCTCCAACCTCCGTGCTGGGCTCCACCTCCCGTCCAAGCTTCGCGTCCGGGGTTGCCTGCAGAGAAAGAAACCTAGATACTGAGAGGGAAACCAAGACATGGTGGTTCTGTATGGATGGAGAAGGGAAATATAGGTAGAGGCGGTAGATCCGGCGACCCTTTTGACAGATCCGGCGACAGCGAGGCCACATCCAGTGGCCCCGTCCACCACGGCCGCGAGCCCGACGACCCCCGGCCCCACGACGACAAGGTCGTGGCAACAGAACGTGGAGGGAATGGTGGAGAAAGGAGGGTGTGAGAGCCTCGTGGTGGCGGGGAGGGAGGCAGTGAAGCGAGCGTGGGCGTGGGGTGACTGCTGCGTTCGGTTTTGGGCGGGGAGGGCGTGGGTAAACCGTCGCCGTCACCGTCGAGAGGGAAGAATGGAAGGGGCTCAAGAGGAGCTAGGGTTTGCTTGTAGCGCGGCGATGCGCTGCTTATATGCCGGATGTGCACACGCCCGGCCGTCAGATCAGCATCGGACAGTCGTGGTGATCAAGCTCATGTCCAACGGGCCTAAAGCCAGGTAGGGGAGGCTGGGCCAGTTTCGGCCCAGATCAGGAGAAAACTTGACAGCAAAAAAACTTTTCGATGGTTTGCTCAGTATTTTTTGAATTACATGTGCCTCATAGTTTGCTCAGTATTTTTTGAAATAATCATTTTTGGGTACAAAAGTACCTATTTCATCAGAGATTCAACAATAGTTTCGCAATATTCAACCCCTATCTATGAACGGTCATGTCTGCCGTTTTGACCGTATTTTGAAATCAGCATACAAAATTCAAAAAAAAATCAAATAAATGGAAAACCTTCGCGTTGTGTCATTATATGTGTCCTAGTATCCACAAAAAATTATAAACTTGCGTTGCGGAAGTTTTACTGGAAAAGTATTCTCAGAAACTTGCTATCACGAATGAACATTCATAGCTTTCAAGATGAAGGACCAATGTTTTGGCCACATTCATGACATAGTATGTCCAAATGAGCCCAAAATTGGCACATGTGTTCATTGTGGGATGGCAAGCAATGTTGCCGAACAAAGATTTCGACATGTTTCACAAAAAACCCCACTTTTCATTTTTCAAGTGCTTAAAATAGCATTTTTTGTGAAGCGGGTATCGAGAAAGTCATCCAAAATGGCACCGATAAATTGTTTTCACAAAGTAGACATCATTTCATGTACAATCACCAAAAGGCATGCATTTCCGAGCTCTCTGCCTATTTCCGGCCATTTAAACGGCTTCCTGTCGATTCAGGTGGAAACGTCTAGATTTTGAATTGCAGCTGCCACACAGCTTGCCCGTTATTTTTCCTAAATTTCATTTTTAGATTCACAAGTATCCATTTTATCATAGATACATCAAAATATCCACATGATTCAAACACTAGACACGAACGGTCATGGCCACGAATTCGACTAGATTTTCAAATGAGCACACGAAATTCAAAAAAAATCAAAATAATAGAAAACCTTCGCGTAGCGTCATCATACGTGACCTAGTTACCACAAAAAATTATAAACTTGTGTTGCGGAAGTTTTACTGGAAAAGTGTTCTCAGAAACTTGCTATCACGAACGAACATTCATAGCTTTCAAGATGAATGAGCAATGTTTTGGCCACATTCATGACATAGTTTGTCCAAATGAGCCCAAAATTGGCACATGTGTTCATTGTGGGATGGCAAGCAATGTTGCCGAACAAAGATTTCGACATGTTTCACAAAAAAACCCACTTTTCATTTTTCAAGTGCTTAAAATAGCATTTTTTGTGAAGCGGGTATCGAGAAAGTCATTCAAAATGGCACCGATAATTTTTTTCACAAAGTAGACATCATTTCATGTACAATCACCAAAAGGCATGCATTTCCGAGCTCTCTGCCTATTTCCGGCCAATTAAATGGCTTCCTGTCGATTCAGCTGGAAACGGCTAGATTTTGAACTGCAGCTGCCACACAGCTTGCCCGTTATTTTTTCTAAATTTCATTTTTAGATTCACAAGTATCCATTTCATCATAGATACATCAAAATATCCACATGATTCAAACACTAGACACGAACGGTCACGGCCACGAATTCGACTAGATTTTCAAATGAGCACATGAAATTCAAAAAAAATCAAAATAATGGAAAACCTTCGCGTAGCGTCATCATACGTGACCTAGTTACCACAAAAAATTATAAACTTGTGTTGCGGAAGTTTTACTGGAAAAGTGTTCTCAGAAACTTGCTATCACGAACGAACATTCATAGCTTTCAAGATGAAGGAGCAATGTTTTGGCCACATTCATGACATAGTTTGTCCAAATGAGCCCAAAAATGGCACATGTGTTCATTGTGGGATGGCAAGCAATGTTGCCGAACAAAGATTTCGACATGTTTCACAAAAAAACCCACTTTTCATTTTTCAAGTGCTTAAAATAGCATTTTTTGTGAAGCGGGTATCGAGAAAGTCATTCAAAATGGCACCGATAATTTTTTTCACAAAGTAGACATCATTTCATGTACAATCACCAAAAGGCATGCATTTCCGAGCTCTCTGCCTATTTCCGGCCATTTAAATGGCTTCCTGTCGATTCAGCTGGAAACGGCTAGATTTTGAACTGCAGCTGCCACACAGCTTGCCCGTTATTTTTTCTAAATTTCATTTTTATATTCACAAGTATCCATTTCATCATAGATACATCAAAATATCCACATGATTCAAACACTAGACACGAACGGTCACGGCCACGAATTCGACTAGATTTTCAAATGAGCACATGAAATTCAAAAAAAAATCAAAATAATGGAAAACCTTCGCGTAGCGTCATCATACGTGACCTAGTTACCACAAAAAATTATAAACTTGTGTTGCGGAAGTTTTACTGGAAAAGTGTTCTCAGAAACTTGCTATCACGAACGAACATTCATAGCTTTCAAGATGAAGGAGCAATGTTTTGGCCACATTCATGACATAGTTTGTCCAAATGAGCCCAAAAATGGCACATGTGTTCATTGTGGGATGGCAAGCAATGTTGCCGAACAAAGATTTCGACATGTTTCACAAAAAAACCCACTTTTCATTTTTCAAGTACTTAAAATAGCATTTTTGTGAAGCGGGTATCGAGAAAGTCATCCAAAATGGCACCGATAAATTGTTTTCACAAAGTAGACATCATTTCATGTACAATCACCAAAAGGCATGCATTTCCGAGCTCTCTGCCTATTTCCGGCCATTTAAACGGCTTCCTGTCGATTCAGCTGGAAACGTCTAGATTTTGGACTGCAGCTGCCACACAGCTTGCTTGTTATTTTTCCTAAATTTCATTTTTAGATTCAAAAGTATCCATTTCATCATAGATACATCAAAATATCCACATGATTCAAACACTAGACACGAACGGTCACGGCCACGAATTCGACTAGATTTTCAAATGAGCACATGAAATTCAAAAAAAAATCAAAATAATGGAAAACCTTCGCGTAGCGTCATCATACGTGACCTAGTTACCATAAAAATTATAAACTTGCGTTGCGAAACTTTTACTGGAAAAGTGTTCTCAGAAACTTGCTATCACGAACGAACATTCATAGCTTTCAAGATGAAGGAGCAATGTTTTGGCCACATTCATGACATAGTTTGTCCAAATGAGCCCAAAATTGGCACATGTGTTCATTTTGGGATGGCAAGCAATGTTGCCGAACAAAGATTTCGACCTGTTTCACAAAAAAACTCACTTTTCATTTTTCAAGTGCTTAAAATAGCATTTTTGTGAAGCGGGTACCGAGAAAGTCATCCAAAATGGCACCGATAATTTTTTTTCACAAAGTAGACATCATTTCATGTACAATCACCAAAAGACATGCATTTCCGAGCTCTCTGCTTTTTTCCGGCCATTTAAACGGCTTCCTGCCGATTCAGCTGGAAACGGCTAGATTTTGAACTGCAGCTGCCACACAGCTTGCCCGTTATTTTTCCTAAATTTCATTTTTAGGTTCACAAATATCCATTTCATCATAGATACATCAAAATATCCACATGATTCAAACACTAGACACGAACGGTCACGACCACGAGTTCAACTAGATTTTCGAATGAGCATACTAAATTCGAAAAACAAAAACAAAAAAATGGAAAACTTTCGCGTGGCGTCATGATATGTGACCTAGTTACCAAAAATAATTATAAACTTGCAATGCGGAAGTTTTATTAAAAAATTGTTTTCAAAATGGGCTTCATCGTGGCATAATTTAATACCCTAATTTTAGAAATGGATATTTGTAACATGGTATTTTTAAAAACATTTATACCATATTTATTCACAAGAAAACAAATGGTTGTCTCTCAAAAGGTTTCCATCCACCTCTCTTAAAAAAGACAAATTTAGGCCGATTCGGTTGGAAGCGGGTCAAATTTAAACTACAGGTGCTTCAAAAAATCATTTCTAGATACACAAGTATCTATTTCATCATAGATACACCAAAAGTTTCGCAATATTCAACCCCTACCAAGGAACGGTCATGTCCATCGGTTTGACCGTATTTTGAAATCAACGTAAAGAATTGAAAAAATCAAAACAATGGAAAACATTCGCTTTATGTCATTATTTTGTTGATAAAACTTCATTATTATGATATATATTTATAAATATTACATTTCATTCTCGATTTATTTGAATATTTTGGCAAATCTTAATTTCAATATTCAAAATAAAATAAAGATGATAAGGAACACTTTTGCATTATTTGAATGTTTCAAATTTAAAATTGTAGTGGAGATGGTTTCCAAGTTTTTAAAATAGATAATTGAATTTACAAATTCTCATAAAAAGTTTTGAGATGATTTTGGTTTGAATTAGATGCCTCAAGGGAATTGTTCAAAATTGAGAAAAAGAGAGAACAACAAAAACGTGGACAAGCCTCTGGATGACGCGACCTAGCAAGCAGCCTAATAGCCACCGGCCCAACCCAAACCATTGGGTCCGCAACTCGTTTCCCGGAATGGGAGTATAACGATTTAGTAACAATACAAATATACTACAGGATGCTTTTATTCACAAGTGACGCTGTGTCCTAGTGGCTGGGACGGGCGTCCTCATGAGTGCAGCGCGCGAGTTCGATCCCTCCTCCCCTCATACAAACTTTTAATTCGCGATTTAGTAGGATCGGATGGGTCTTACCTGTCAGGTCGGTGGTGGGACCCGCATGTCAGTTTGACCAGTTGACCAGCCTACGTGTCATGTTGTGGTGGGTCCCGCATGTCAGTTTGATGGTGTTGGTGTCTATGTAATCGGATGGGTCTTACCGACCAGGTCGGTGGTGGGACCGGCACGTCAGTTTGACCGGTTGACTGGCCTACCTGTCATGTTTGTGGTGGGTCCCGCATGTCAGTTTGATGGTGTTGGTGTCTATGTGTCATGTGGCTTGTGGGTCTCGCGTGTCAAGTTTGTGGTGTGTGGTTGGATTCTGTAGTCAACTGGTTAATGTGTTGGTCCCACGTGTCAGTTGTAGAATTAATATGACACATGGACGTGACACATAAGCGAAAATGCTGAGGTGGCCGCCCCGTCATTTCAACACATCACAAATTAGTAGTATGACCATTTAATTTGGTCGTAATCTGCTAGAAAAAAGTCCTAGGCCAATGTTGTCTGCATTATGACCAATTCATGTAAGTATGTTATGACCTTTTTGACTGAATTGGTCGTTATGTTTTCGGGTTTAGACCCTCCAAATCAGCTTACGACCAACTGACTCGAAATGGTCATATATCTATGACCAATATTTCGAGGGTCACTATCAAAAGGTCATAGGATAGCATATTTCTTGTAGTGTCAACCAACAAAAACACTAGGGTTGACCTCTATGCGAGCAACCAAACAACACCTGAGTTCAGATGGGGGATGGTTCAATAAACCCTCTTCGCTGAACAACCACATTTTCATAATGACGAAACACTCATTCATACAGAGATGACAACCATTACAGTGGAGGGCTAAGAATATTCTTGTTGTCCACAATGACAGAACTAGAATGCTAATTAGGTGAACCTGTTAACGAGCGTGTCTTCTTCTTCCGCATAATTCTGTATATTTCAGCATTTCTACAAAAGTGAATTGCAATTTCAAGTTTACTTAATTTTTTTGTAATTTGTTGAATCTTGAAATTAGGAAAATTATTTTCCCTATAATGTAGATAGTAACTCAACCATCTTATTGTGTAAATATCATACGAATTGGAGCTAAAATGATCGATAAATAATGTAAAAAATTATGCGGTACCCTCTTTGATTGGGAAAATATTGATAGATAACACCTGATATGTGGATTTGTGTGTGCTTGTGCAAGCGCGAAAGGAAAGCTTTAATATGTCAACTTTTCACACCATGACAAGTCAAAAGGTGAAAATTATAGTTACAAAGACCATACTAATGTCCAAAATGAATATTAAAACATGTTATTAAATTCTGAGTTAACAGAGACCTTACATTTACAGTATACAAACTATTAAGTCAACCATGTAGATTCCATTCCGAATTTAAATGCTTAAGCATGCATGTACTCGATCAAATATTGTAAAGATGATTATAGGTTTGTCAAATGAAAACTATACGATTCTACGTATCACCAGAGTACTTCCACATGATTATATCTATATTTTCTGTAAAGTTAATAAAACTATGGCTGTACCTCCTATCCGTATAAATTCATCACAAGTGGGTACGAACCACACATAAAGAACGGTGACATGGTCATCTCACGGTTTTCCATAGTCTTGGCATTCGTGTGCAAATTAAGAATTAGAAGTCAACTTCCCACAAGTACCAGCCTAGCAGGAGTATCACCTAAACGAGGATCAGTACGAGGTGTACGAGTATAATTTAGATGGAAGCAAATCGTGAGTGCAATCTACAGCTAACTAAACCATGTTCCCTTTCATAAGTAGTACACCCCAGTTCTTAATACTGCGCGGTTGACTTACGATTTTGACTTATTTAACCTGATACACCAATCAGACAACCGCGTGTATGTTCCTTATCTTTTAAGGGAACAGGCTTTATTCTTTTACATTTATTAGAGATCAATAGATCTATGTACACAGTGTGCAACTAACTCTACAACAAGTCCCGCTGATTAGGTTTAATAAGATTCTCTATTACTTTGAGGTCATCGGGTTATCATGTGTGCACAACAACCGTTGCGTAATCTTTACTCCATTTGTACCGAATTAGTTGACGCAGGTTAGATACATATATATCTACACGGTAAAATACGTCTAAATACATCCGTATTTAGAAAAATACGCGTCAACTAATTCGGAACAGAGGGAGTATAAAATAGGTGTAAAATTGTAGAACTCGCCAATCGCACATTCTGACTTGGAAAATAATACCATTTCGTCTGAAGATTTAGAAGTGATAAATTTAAATGTATGTTCTCAACTCCTATAGAAGAGTTCAATATTATCATGGCACACATCGATCAACTGTGATGAAGAAATATCATGAATACAACATGAGAGCTGCTGCTGTACTCGCCTCGGCGCAGTGGGCGCATCGCTATCAAGAAGAAGGCCAAGATGCTTGCGGATGATCCTGATGCCGGAAAGAACAAGAAGAAGGGGAAGCAGCTGGGTGATGGGGCTAAAGGCATCCAGGAGCTCATCGCGCGCGTCTGCGGCATCCTCGCGCCAGGGGCTGCTTTCGACGACGCTTCCCGCGCAGCATATCGGCAGATGTTCCTGCATGCACCTCTCGCCGGAAATGTTGTCAAGGCGCTGGAGGTGCTCGTGAAGCAGGTCAAGAAGATGAAGAAGAGTGGCACCGGCAAGGTCGTGGCCGCACCCGAGAAGAGCTCCACTGATGTTTAGTGCAACTAAGAGTAGATTGCACCCTGGGCAAGGGCCCCGTAGCTGCTATGTATGCATCATGTATCTGTATCTTACTGTTTTCCGTCGTATTAGTCTACTTTCTGCAACTGCACCGATCAACAAAGTTAATCTTCGTCAAAGTCATCAGAAGATCTACACTGCGCGACTCGTCCACTGCTACTGCACCGTGCTTTCCAGTTTCTTTTAATGTCGCAAAAGAATGTGAATCTGTTCAACTGGAACCCCAGAGGCCTAAACAACAAGGTTCGTCGCGACGCCGTGCGAGACCTCATCCGCGACACGCATGCCACGATAGTCCGTCTTCAGGAGACAAAGCTCGACATGGTCGACAACGCCATCATCTCCGAAATGCTAGGTCCAAACTTCACCGCCAACTACGCCGTCCTCCCCGCCACCGGCACTCGGGGTGGCATGATTCTGGCGGTCTCGGACTCCTACTTCAGCCTCTCAAATCTTCATGTCACCGCCGCCACCCTCTCTGCCACGGTAACGATGCTTAGCGACGGAGCCTCATGGACGATCACTTGCGTCTATGGGCCGCAAGGTGAGCCGGAAAAGCTCGAGTTCATCGAGGAGCTACGTGGACTGAAAACGATGGCGCTCTACGCATGGCTCATAGTTGGAGACTTCAACCTCATCACTAAAGCATCCGACAAAAACAACCTCAACATAAACCGTCGGCTCATCGGAAAGTTCCGCTCCGCCCGTGACTTTCTTCAGTTAAAGGACATGCGTATGGACGGAAGGCGGTTCACATGGTCAAATGCGCAAGCGGACCCCGTGCTCACAAGGATAGATCACGTCTTCTTCTCCGACGAATGGGATTTGCTCTTCCCGGATGCTCATCTTCAGGCCATCACTTCGGCATGCTCCGACCACGCTCCTTTGTTCTTGCAAGGATCCGTCGCCAACACTAGAAGGCCTTCCTTCAAGTTCGAGGAATTCTGGCTCCGTATGCCTGGCTTCAAAGAGACTGTGTCTGTGGCTTGGAACAAGCACATTCAAGCCACAGACCCTATCCGGCGCTTCCACACCAAGCTTTCCCGCACTGCAAAAGCTCTCAAGAAATGGCAAAGGCAGAGTGTTGGTGACATCCGCAAGCAGTTGGCTACCGCAAAAGAGATTATCTTGCGTCTTAATGAGGCTGAGGAGGCTAGGCCCTTGACTGAGGAGGAACGTGGTCTTCGGCGCACCTTAAAGACCTCTTACTTGGGACTTCTCGCCATCGACAAAATGAAGCTGCGTCAGTGCTCACGTCTCACTTGGATCCGTCTTGGCGACGCAAACTCGAAGCTTTTTCACGCCCGCGCAAATGTGCGCAGAAGAAAGATTTACATTCAGAGGCTGGTTACCGATGCGGGCATGGCAATTACCACGAAGGGCAAGGAAGAGGTCCTCCTTCAACACTTCAGCTCCCACCTCGGATCCACGGTCCCCAGGCATCTTAGCCTTGATTGGACGGCTCTGGGCTACGCACCCCACGACCTCTCGGAATTGGAAGCCGCCTTTGGAGTGTCCGAGATTAAAGAGGCGGTGTTCTCCCTGCCTTCGGTAAAGGCTCCGGGCCCCGACGGATTCATCGGCGCCTTCTACAAATCCTGCTGGGAGATCATCAAGGGAGACACCATCGCGGCAATCACCCACATGTCCTTGCACAGTGGGGGTTGCACAAGCTTAGTCAACTCTGCAAACATCGTGCTCCTGCCCAAGAAGGAGGACGCGACCGCGGTGGGGGCTACTGCCCGATTAGCCTCATCCACAGTCTCTCGAAGATCTTCTCCAAGTTGCTTGCAAACCGCCTTGCGCCCGTGCTGTCCACGCTCGTGTCAAAGTGTCAGAGCGCCTTTGTGAAGAAGCGCAGCATACACGACAATTTTCTGCACGTGCAGAATCTGGTAAAGGAGTTGCATTCATCCAAGACGCCGAGCCTCTTTCTCAAGCTAGATATCTCAAAGGCTTTCGACTCGGTGGGCTGGGCCTACCTCCTCGAGGTCCTCACGGCAATTGGTTTCGGTCCTAGGTGGCGGGAATGGATATGTCTCTCCCTCGCCTCAGCCACTTCTAGAGTTCTCCTGAACGGAGACCCGGGGACTCCTTTCACTCATGCATGCGGACTACGACAAGGGGACCCGCTGTCCCCCATGCTATTCATCATCGCCATTGATCCGCTTCAGAGAATTCTGTCGCTGGCCACTGATCATGGTATCCTGAGCCCCATCAGGTCACGGACCGCGCATTGCAGGGTCTCTCTCTACGCTTACGACGCTGGCATCTTCGCAAACCCGGTTAAGGAGGAATTACACGCCATGTCCGCCATTTTGGAATGCTTTGGTAAGGCAAGCGGGTTGGTAACCAACATGGAAAAAACCGAGGTCTTTCCGATCCGCTGCGCCGCTATTGACCTCCCCGACATCCTCTCCGACTTCCCGGCAAAGATTGGCACTTTCCCGGGGAAATATTTGGGGCTCCCTCTTCACTTTCGCCGGCTTCGTAAGATTGACATCCAGCCCCTCATTGACAAGACCGCTGCCAAGCTCCCGGGGTGGATTGGCAAGAATCTGGCTCGGCCAGGGAGGGTCACTCTCGCAATAACGGTGCTCATGGCCATGTCTACCTATCATGCCACGGTTATCCCCATGTCCAAGTGGGCACGGGACAAGTTTGCAAGGATTGCACGGAATTTCGTCTGGGCTGGGGATGAGGGAGAGGACGCCGCTGGAGGGCATGCTTTGGTTAACTGGAAGACGGTCTGCCGCCCCAAAGAGTGGGGTGGACTTGGGATGCCTGATCTTGAGAAGCAAGGAATGGCTCTCCCACTTCGCTGGCCTTGGCTGCAGTGGAAGGACTCGGGGCGCCCCTGGCACGGCTCCACTTTGCCCTGCGACGACAAGGACATGGACTTATTCAGGGCTTCCACCAAAATCACCCTCGGCAACGGAGAAAAGGCTTCATTCTGGAAAGACAACTGGTGCGGCAAGGGACCGCTGCGGCTATGGGCCCCTGACTTGTTCAAGATTGCGACATGAAAGAACCGCTCCGTCGCCAAAGAAATGCAGGACGACAACTGGATTCGCTCCATCGCTCGCCTCAGCAACCCCATTTAGGTTACTCAGTTCATCGAGATTTGGGACACGGTTACCACCACTATCCTCACGCCGGATTTGCCGGACGACATCTCGTGGACTCTGACTAATGACAGGGTCTACAGCACCAGCTCCGCCTACAGAGCGCAATTCCACGGATCCTTCCCTAGGTTTGAAGCTGACGAGATTTGGACTGCTGATGCCGAACCAAAGTGCTAACTTTTTGCTTGGCTGGCCATCCATGGGAAGGTCTTGACGGCGGACATGCTCGCTATCAGGGGATGGCCCCACGACCCCAGCTGTCAGCTTTGCCTCGGCGCGCCTGAAACTGCGATCCATCTCTGCAAAGACTGCCCCTTCTCCATCGCTGTGGGAAACCTGGTGAACTCTTGGGATGGTATCAACAACCAGGCGCAGGGGCCCAACTTCACGTCTATCTCGGAGTGGTGGGATAGCATGATCTCCGGAAAGCCAAAGAAGATCCAGAAGCGGACTAGTGGCCGTCTGCTTTACATTCTCTGGAACGTTTGGAAGGAGCGAAACAGGCGCATTTTCACCGGAAAACGCATGACTTTTGTGGAGGTCGACACCCTTGCTTGGGAAGACATTCTGCAGCGGGGTCGCGCCTTCGCCGCATACACACCGTCACCCCCGCCCGACCCGGATTAGTTTTTGATATTTTTTTAGAGCATCGTGGATTTTGGCATGTTTTACCACCTAACAAAAACATGCCATCTGTGTACACTCCCGTGTACAATGTGGTTTCACTTCTTTCTATCTATATGAAGAGGCAGTGCTACTGCCGGTTGCTCTAAAAAAACTGATTTTCTTGCTACCTCACATGATCATGCGTATGTATTGCTTGATGCCGACTTCGGGGTTATGCCGCAGGTGGTTTGCATCTTCATTCATAAACGCTGAATCTGGAACCTAAGCACACAATCATATTCATACAAATCGGATTCAAATCTGGTCACCTGTTGAGCTGGCCATGTATTCAAATGAACCAAATTTGGTGTTTCTATGGTGACATGTAATTCTTTTCTAGGTCACCAAAGTTGTGCATTATGAGACTAGAGTTGCACAAAAACGTGTAGCTTTAGTTTGAGAAATAAATATGTAACTTGGTTGTTATATGTTTCTAAAGCTAAAACAGTGAATAATTCTAAAACTATGCAACTAATCAAAGTTAAAAAAGGCTCAACGTCAGAGATCCTGGAATTTCACTCCCACAGTAAAAATTATATTAGTATCGAGTTCAAAACTGAGAGCACATATAATCTCATAAATGCATGGCACCGATACATGCTTAAAGAAAATGTCAAAATTGACTCAAAACCACCCCAAATCAGTGCAAAACCACTCCAGGGTGTGATTTCTCCGGTTTGTCACATTTCAGGGTGTGATTTATCTGGTTTTGAAGTTCAGGGTGAAATGTATCCGATGTGTGACATTTCGGGATGAAATCTATACTTTTTCCTTTGTAGGCAGCAGAACAGAGCCTTGGGCTCTGCAGTTATGGGCAAGCGAAACTGCGTTTTGGATCTGTTCCCGTCAGGCCCAGCTTACCAATACCTCTGAACTACAGCCTAATGGACAAAGCTACCTACTCAATCCATATTGACCGATTCAGATGCATCTAGCCGTAAAATATGTATAAATGCATTCGGTACAAATTAATATGGATATGAGGGAGTATTAAAAAAGAACAATTGGATTTGGGTGAAAACATTGGTTGGAGATTAATTACGATTTGTACCCAAAAAATTAATGAAGTTTTGTTTTATCCGGTCGTCACCGATAAGTCTCAGTTCATAACATCTTCTCGGTTATATGGATAATTTAGAAGCTCTCAATGGTCTTTTTGTAATAGTATTATCTATGTCACTAATGACTCCACGCAGAAAAAAGGGAAATGTTATTTGCGATGAAGTTCTTTCCACAGGGAATGAATGAATAACAAACTGAGAATCATTCAAATTAAAACCTTAATCTTGGGATACGCGGGTATCAATCTAGATCAACAACACCTCGGTTTGTAAACATTTGACCATGTTTTTTTAGGACCATAAAAATCTTGCATCAATTTGGAGCATTTTTGTCATATTTTTTATTTGTTAATGTTGCATTCTTATATTAGCTATAATAATACCGTGATGAGAGATGAATGTTGTATCTATCTAAATTATGGCCAAGACCCTAAAAAAAGTGTTAGGATGCACCAAATAAAAGGTTAAAGTGGTAAACTAGTTGCAGGGTAAAGTATAATTAGTGTTGCTTTATTACTATGTTATATTACGGAATATATAGCTTCTTGCAAGTGTCATATTTATCACTAATTTTCATTTTCATCTTGAACTAAGAATAATAATTGCTCTCGCGTTATAGAAAATAGTGTGTGTTGTGGCATTGTATGTAAGTTCTCTTTAGTGCCAAACTTTAACGTACTAAGGATGATATACTGCATGGCATCCATATCTCGTGAGCAAAAAAATCTAACAGTGTCCACCATACCTACCTATATATTTCATTGAACTTCATTTCAAATAAATTCCACATGCTTTCAAAATCTTATGTTTTATGTCCTTGTTCATAGCTCGTGGGGTAGTGGTAGATCGAGGTGATCGCGACCTGACATGCTAACCATATTCCCTATCATATTCTTCTAACAGTATTGAGCATCAAAAGTGTGCTTGTATTTCATGAGATATTGTAAAGAGTTTACCCTCTCACAAATATGATAAATTAATCACAAAGAAGCCCACTCCTCCCATGGAAAGTTGAAATTTGGAAGGCACACGAGAATCCAGTTAGTTATAGAATGTGTTTGAAATGATGTGAAGAAGTGTTAGCTTTAAACTAAAGTAATGTTTGGAGGGAACCACTCTAAAAGGTCTATTATTGAAGTGTTAGCATGGAAAGTGAATGACATCCTTTGATGTGATAAACTATTGACATTAGCATACACCTCTCGATTTTTTATTCTGATCGCAACAACACGTGATATTCCCTCTTTACCTTTGTGAAGGGCCATTCTCCTGCTATGAGTCATGGGATGCAAGTCCCCAAAAATCTCTCTAGATCAAGCAATAGGAACAACTCCAAAACATGAGCATTACTTAATGTACACATTGCACACATGCACACACACAAAATCTTACAACTTTCTTCACGGATGCAGGAAAACAATTTAGTGAATTGTCACTTATTATTTTACTTTCATGAAGATTATGTTATTTAGTAATTTATATGATGATTTATTGCTGCTCTTATTTTTATAATGAAACAAATTGCATTGATTTGTATTAATCATGCTTGATTTTTAACAAACTCCAAATTGCATATTGTTTTATCGCCTACTTACTCGAGGATGGACATAGATTAAGTTTGGGGATGCTAATAAGTCAAAAATGTATCTACAAACTTTGTAGTTTATTATGCTATAATCTCATTTATTTGCATCATATCATGAGTTTACACCATATAATTAATTTTCTATGCGATTTCCCACAAAATCTCTTTATTTGAGTTATAATTCTAGAAAGCTGGAAACCATGTTTTTTGTATTTTGAAATTTCACGAACCTTTCCGATGTCAGACCGATCTAGGATTTTTGCCATGCAAGTTTACGGAAATACAAAATTTTGAGATCAAGATGGAGTCCAGAAGGAGACCCGGGCCACGTGGGCTCCACAGCATGTCTGCTCTAGAGGCCATTTGGGCCCTCTAGCCTCCTAACGCCACCATTCCCTCGTGTGCCTATTTGTTTTTACCTAAAACCACTATGAATAGAACCCCTTTGGCCATCACCAGAAGCAACACGTTGCCCATCATACACACCAAAAACAGAAGATAAAACTCAAGCACAGACGTAGTTTGGAGAGGGGGCGTTTCCGGAATCATCCCTGGTTAATTGCCCCTCAGCTTCTCCAACGTCTTCACCATTGTCATCATGATAAGAAGGGATTACTCTACCCCCTGTAATATGGGTTTGTGGCAGTATCCTGCTCTCTCTCTCTCTCTCTCTCTCTCTCTCTCTCTCTCTCTCTCTCTCTCTCTCTCGCTGTGTGTGTGTGTGTGTGTGTGTGATATCATGTTTAGAACGAACTGCGTGCATGATTATGATCATATTTTTATTATTTTGTAGTGGATGTCTTTATATGGAATGAGTAATGTGATATAATTTCAGTGTGTGCATGACGTATGTTCTAGATGTATATTACTACTCCTTTCTTGTATGCTTGTTCCGATCAAATTAGTATGCTAGGTCATGAGGGGGGGAACATGTGTATTAGTTGGAGTAGATTGGTAGTAGAAACTGGATAGTGACAGAAAATTTGGGAACTAATATGGTCTTTACCTTTCCATATGCACCTCACTAGGGATAATGGGATGTGAGTCGTTATGTCTGCCTAGTGACTGCAAAGGTGACGCTTGTTAGTTCAAATAGTCGCATGAGATCCTCCAACATCATGTCAAAGTTCTTAATGAAATGCTTTGTGTTCACACTTAATTCTAAGCATCTAAGCAACACACTAGAGAGATGTGTTTCGTTATCTCTATGTTAGTACGTGATGCTCATACGCATGCTAATTATACATATACAATAAATTTTGCCTTGCACTTTATCTTGTCTGTAAGTTTTATATTCGTTCGACCATATTTATGAGTGAGAGGTCAAGTTAACCCATGAATCCCGGTCCATCTTTTGATATATCCTTTTTACTTTGTTGCACTTCATTTTATATTTTAAGTTATTTATTATGTAAAATCAGAAAAATATATCTCTTTTATTAAGATTTATAGTTTACATATTAGCTCCTCCATCAACGTCTATTTGTAGCACCATTACATTTAGTTTTATTTATTGGACTTTTGTTTCCATCTCGTCCTAATAACTATGTTGCCTGACAAAAACCACATTTGAGTTGGGGACACAAAATAATTCCTTCCTATTTTACAGAAGTTGCTTGAGGGCCAAGGGGTAGGAGAGATCATTTGGTCCTCCTGTAAGATATATAATCCTGAGTCATAATTTTGGGAAAAGAGCAACTTGCTGCAACGCTCTGCGCTTGCAGTTCCAACGAGTTGGTATAGAGATAAGATCGTTGAAATTAGGGTTGTGTCCATGGTGCATTCGGCAGTATAAAACTGTGGGTGGAACATGTTGTTATTAAAACCTACAAACTATGTTAGTCAAGTGGTTGCAAGTGTCTTCTTCTAATTATTTTAGTTTACTGAAATACATTAAGACTCGATTTGTGAGTTTAGATATGGTTACTTCATAGGGTTTCAGTTTGTGAATATTCTTTGGTGGTCGCATTTTTCTGTTCTTTTTTACTTGGTATAACATCGTTGCTAAATTAATACTGTCATTGCTAAAAAAGTTAGGCATTTTTAACTAGACAACTAGATTTTTCCAAAGGATCAAAACGTACCCTTAATCATGCATTATACTACGTGCACGTGACTGTATGGATATACTATTCGATTATCTTCTTTTGCTAATCTTAAATTATTGTGATATGAAATAAATATTTGAATAGGTAGCCATCTACTGTTATTTGGTACTAATCTGTATCACTTATGGCGAATTGGTGTATCACATAGTACATGTTGTTTTCTACATACGAGTTTTGGTCCAGGTTGTAGGACCAGTTTTGGTACACAAACTTCGCCATATATTAGACATACATGTTGCACCATAAAATACTCTTCCTTGTGATGAGTTTTTCCTTTGTCTTCATATCAGTCATTGACAAATAGAACATAAAATGATATTAGGGTTAATATGCATCCAATGGTTCCCATGTTTTCCTTGTTGGGGTTATTTAATTGCGATTGTATTAACCATCATTATGTATATATAGGTACGGGTGTGCTATCCTAACTATCATTAACCGATTTATTACTGATACTACATCCTACATAAAACCGTTTACTCCGAGTACATAATGCAAACCCACACCCTATTAAGGTAGTAAGGTGAGCTCCCAAAACCCTAGTTATTGAGTTTCTTTGTCTTACTTGACTTGTCGTTTGATTTAATTTGGAAATAGTTTAGTTTTCTAGTAAATATTTACAAGATCCCTTACTCCATTGGGGTATTTATCTGCTTAGGTTTGGTTGATTTTTTTAAATTTCCTTGGCACAAGTATACCAATTGATGGTGAATATACTTTAGAGTGGGTAAATCTCGGCACGAGCGGTCCATCATAAATGGCCTGACTCAACACTAAAAAAGATCACACGTGTTTGTGTTAAGATATTGTGAATTTTCAAAGATACTCCTCAATCATACACCATTGTGTCTAAACACGTACCATGTACCTTGGGAACATTAAAAAAAATCAATGTGTAGTTGTCTATTAGCACAAACATTGTATGATAAACAAACATCAAAGAGGATGCACACTTTGGGCATTATCACCAGACTATTTGTGACAACATATTAAACAATTAGCTAGACATGATATTTAAACCATTGTGAGAAATAAGCACCCAAGTGGGTCCAATTTGTGCTATACCATCAGCCTATTTATCGACTCTCCCATATGTAGGATCAATGACGTGAAAGGCAAGTTGCTGACGGTGATCACTGATCAAGTTTCGAAAAGAAACAACCGACCGAGGGAACTTTGTCCTTGCATGTCGTGAGATCATTTGTCGGACCTCTGAGTTTATGATTGACCATGTGAAACTTGCTGATGACGACCATCATACAAGTTTGACAGACAAACAACACGGTAGGTGAGATTTGTGCTATTTCCATCAGACAATTTTTCAGACCTCATAGTGTATGACCGATCTTGTGAAGGAAAATTGCCACCGACGAGCACCAAACATGTAGAAGAAACAAACATCCAAGTAGGCGCACTTTGTTCTATTATCGTCAGACTATTTGTTGGGTCTGGTATCGTGTTGGGTTAACAAAAGATAAGCATCCTATGTGGAAAGCAAGTTGTTGATGATGAAAACATACCTAGTTTGTGAGACAAACAACCCATGTCGTGTGATTTGGACCATTACCATGTGACGGTTTGTCGGTCTCATAGTATATGACTAAACCTTGTGAAGGTAAGTTGATGACGATGAACACTAGGCATCTACAAGCGACAAACATGCCGGTAGGGAAACTTTTTGCTATTATCATCAAATTATTTGTCGGAACTGGTAGAGTAGTTCTCATGAAAGATAAGCGTGTGGTAGGCAATTTATGTCAGCGTGTAAGTTTTCTTTGTTGGCCCTCTTTCTAGAGAATTAACTAAGTAAAGTCAAGTTAAATAACCGCTTACCATAATGATTTTCCTTTATTTTTTCCCAGGGACAGCTTATACCTAGTGTCTTAGTTGGGTTGCCCCTTCTTTCCCTGTATCGAATTAAGTTATGAGCAGAAGGCGTCTGCAAGGACACAGAGAGTCCTTGACTACCGAACCTCAAGAACAAATTAGAGAAAATGAATTAATCCATAAAATGTTGACTAGATGTAGCATCGCCATTCCTTCATTATCACACTCATTGCAGAAACCGAATGTGCACCCTAAAATTTTGAACACCATTGATGCAATCACTAGATCTACTATGGAACTAAATCTTATTCGATCTTGAAGCTCCAAGACTGTAATTTTCGCACATCAATATTTGATCCTACCCTCAGATAACCTCCTATACTGTAAGTGTACAAACTAGTGCAATCACTTGCACATAAAATTTTAAGAAACAAACAATTGAGTGAGTGTACTTTGTGATATTACCATTCATCACTTATCTGTCAGATCTTCTTCTATAGGTATGTCCATTTGGAAGGAAACAAGGTGTCGGCATGCACCAAACTAGCTTGATATACAAATAATGCATTTGTTTTTTGAGAAACAAATTACATATATGTAGCTAGACTCTCACAAACAAGCACATATACTCATCATGTGAATGCGCACACAAACAAACAGATGCCTCGCTATTGACATGCACACCACTTAGCACCGTAAGAATATCGTCGATTAAATCTTGAAATAAATCAAGATAAATGCAACCACACATGCTAAGTCTAAAACTTGAATCTGGGTAGGTTAGTTCCACCACAAAGAACCTAACTACGAGCTCAGTTCCCCATGTAGGTGCATTTTATGCTATCATGAGACTATTTGTCAGATCTCATATTAAGTTATTGACCATGTGAACATAAGTTCTTGACAATGAGAACCAGTCATTTATGTGAACCTGCAATATAGGTAGGCACGACTCTCTGCTAATATCATACGATTATTTGTCTTTTAGCACCGGGTTCACGAAAGGAAATAATATGTGTCAAAGCGTAGGCCTAAAGAGTAGGAAAAGCATTTTGATTTGTATGATGTTTCTTTCTAACTAATGTTATTTTCCTAGACTTATATTTTGTTTTGTGTATCTACTGGGCCACTGTGCAATTTTGCTGTGGGGAACAGTGACCACTTTCCCCTATATTTTTAGATTTTAAATGGCGCATGAAATGAATTGAGAGAGGCGGGAAGATTAAATCAAGAAATCAAATAAAAAAGAAACTAGAGAAGAAGACCACAATTCCAAAAAAAAAAAGTTAAGTAGACATAACATCCGTCTGTACTAGTGCCCCGACGTAAACCCTCAAAGTTAACATCAACGATTCAATCACCAGAGTAAAGATGAAACTTGTATTCTTAACATTCAGCATTGTACTTGGTTTGCATCTATCCTCAATCCCCGCTAGTTCTACCTACCCTGAGCTCACGGAGGTTGGACTTTGGAGTAGCTAGTCATCATCTCCTGAATAAGAACACACGGATAAGACGGAGAGTACCCATACCTGGTTTCCATCACGGAACTTGCCAGAAAGAGCAACTACGTAAAGCTTTTTCACAGTTGCCTAATTAGGTGACAAGTGACAGCACCAATGCAAAGCCAGATGCTGAGAACTTGGACGCTGACGATATATAGTGCGCCAGATTAGATTAGGAGGTCGGTCCCAAGGGATTGTTTTGGCAGCTCCTAATTCAACATGTGCTGTTCAAGCCTGTATATTTTTATATTACAGCAATCTCTTGTCACCTTCAAGCCGCTTTCAGCACATGTTGGGCTAGACGGCGTGCGCATCGCCGCAACACGCACAGTGACGCTAACAGGACGAAGAACACGACGAAACAAGAACGCCGATAAAGGACACTTGTCACCAGGACAGATGTATTGAATATTTGATATAGGATGAGAACGGGATGTGAAAAAGCCATGCCGCTGTCATCGACTCGATCTAGTTTGTCTCTAAACCATGCGGCGGATTAATGCTGTAATCATCTCCAGCCTCTGTTTTCTGTTTCTTCCTTGACACGACACAACACATGACAGACACACAAGATTATTCAGATTTTTTTTTTTTTGACGGAATGATTATTCAGATTATACGACTAGATTTACCACCAGCAGCTCTGAAATCGCAGATTCCGGCCAAAGCTAGGCTATTCCCCTACTGCATTGGTGCTACAGCCGACAGAAGGGATCGGCGACGACGACGGTGGGTTTCAGCTCAGCTCGGACGGGACCGGATTCCTCCACGACGACGGATGGCGCATCCATCACGCGGTGGTGATGTCGTGGATGCTCTTGCGCTTGGTGTCGCCGCGGCTGGCGCCGCTGGCCTGGCGGATGAAGTACTTCTGCGCGTGGCTGGCCACCTGCGTCGGCGTCCGCGTCTTCACCGACCACCGCGAGATGTTCCTCCAGTCGCCGCGCCCGTACCGCTCCAGCCCCTCCAGGAACAGCCTGCCGAAACGAAACCAAGAACAAGAAGAAATGGTCATCAGTCAAGTTAACTGTAGATCTCGCGTAATAGTTGGCAAACAAAAGGGCATGGCGAGGTGGGCCATGGGGATCCGGAGAAGATCCGACGTGGAAAGATCCGGAGGAGAAGTATCTCGGACCTCGGAGGACGCGCCCAGCAATAACAGGGGAAAGGGACAAAAAACACGAACAGAGGCAGCCAGAGGGTGTTGTTGAGATTTTGACGGCGCGATAGTATACCTGTGCTCCTCCTCGCTCCAGGGCACGCCTCTGCGGCGCTCATCGGCACTTGCGGTGCGGCCGCGGCCTCGCCCTCCGCCGCCGGCCGCCTCGTCGTCCCAGGAGTCGGGGACCTCGACCAGGCCGCGCTCGATGAGGTCGACGTCCTCCACCAGCGCCTGGTAGTGCTCCCAGGCCTCCTGCGGCGAGCGGCCCGGCAGCTGCGCCGCCACGTACGCCCACCGGTTCGGCACCTGCTCCGGGTACGTCACCAGCAGGCCCTCGAACACCTTGTCCTCAGCCTTGCTCCACGGCCGGGGCTGCGGCTGCTGCTGCTGCTGCGGAGGCGGCATCATCATCATCGGCTGAGCCTGCGCCGGCGCCCATGACGGCGAAGGGCCACCCATGCCGCCGTAGTAGAAGGCCATGCCGCGTAGTTGGATCTCTGGACGGGGACGCGGGCGCAACAACTTTCCGTTTCTAGCTTAGTCCCTTTGGCGATTGCTCTGTGATGATCTCGTCATTGGGTCGGCAATGGGCGCCTTATAAAGGATTTGGCCCGCGCGGGAGGGCATGATTCGGTGTGTGCCCCGCGCGCGCACACGTTTTGGGTGTGACGGCCCTGGCGTGGCACCGCATAGGGGGTTTTTTTTTTTTGAGAATTGGCACCGCATAGGTGTGTGCGTATACCGTGCCACCAGCCACAATGGTGAATACTGTAGTTTTTATTGAGAGATAAAATGTATAACCAGTTATTAGTAAGGTCCAGTTTGGAACATAGCGATAGAAACAATGTAATCATTGGAAATATATGTGTTGGAAAAACTGCGAGGAGCAGGCAGTGTTGTACGTGAAGAGTATGCAACATTAGTTCAGACTAGAAAGCCGGGTCGGTGATGCTGCAAGCAGTAATCGAGATACCACAAGGCGGAGGGTGGTGTTGTGAGGAGCAGGTAGCGGAGCTGCGTGGAGTGGGAGACGATGTTGCAAGAGCGGCAATACTGCTACAAGAGCTAGCGGGCGGCGCCGTTGCGAGTCGGTACGGTGTCTCGGTGGTGCTTTGAACGATGCGGTATTTTGTTGTTGCAAGAGTTTGTGATGAGATTTCAAAGCAATAGGGTGGGAGGGGATTTGTGTCGCGGGGTCGCTTAACACTAGTAGAAAAAAGGGCCTTTAGTCCCGAGGCCCCATCCTTTAATCCCGGTTGGCACCAACCGGGAGTAAAGGCCCTCCACGTGGATGCGGTGGAGCGCTGGGGCTGGAGGACCAACCGGGACTAAAGGACTGCTCCACAAACCGAGAGTTTTTTTAAGTCTATTTTCAATTCATTTTTTAATTCTATTTTTAATTTTATTCCGAAATTTTCCACTTAGCCACACCCTTAATCTCTAATTATAGACTTAATCTCAGGTCAAATTACTTACCCTGGTCAAACTTCCCATTCGGTCACCCATCTTCAAATTGCTTCAGCCTAAGCACGCTTAACTTTTGAGTTCCTTCCAAATTAGTTTCCAAATGAGAAGTTAGAACTTACTAATATTAGTATACTATCAATCATATTAACCCCTGGGTCATAATGTTACACTTTTTTATTGTTTAAATTTTCAAAATTTATTTGAATAAATAACAATGATTATGTAATAATATTTAATATGGAATAATTCATATCTTTAAATCCGTAAATCAAAATTTGACAAATAAAATGTCTAAATCGATTAGAAAAATGAGAGAAATTCAAGTGTGCCATCCATATCATCTTTTGCATCATAGAAACATCGATAAACTTGCTATGAAAAAAAAACCTCTAGCATGGAGCCAAATGATCAAGTTATGGCAATTCCCACGGCATAGTTTGTGATAAAATTCTCATATTCGACAAATAGGTGTTTCTTGGTATAGGAAGTAATGGTTCTTAAGGGAATTTTCAAATTATTTTTATAAATATCATTTTCCTTTTTCTAAGTTGCAAAAATGACTTTTTTTGTGAACCAAGTACAAAAAATATGGTGCAAAATGGCACCCATCTAATTCTCACAATGAGTAGTCCACATTTGATGGATAATTCCCAAGTATTACGAATTTTCTTGATTTGTATCTAATTTCGCCTAGTTAAAAGAGTTTATGCTGATTTTCTGAAAGTAATCCACATTTGAACTACAAGTGTTTGATAGTTTGGTCTGAATTTTTTTTAAAAATCATTTTAAGATACACAACTAGTGGTTATATCACTGAAACATCGATAGTTTTAGAGAATTTGACCTCTTTCGATGAATAGTCATGGTGACCATTTCGACTGTTTTTTGAAAAAAAATCAAATAAAGTGAAAAAAAACCTCAAAAAAAGATATCCTCTGGCATGGAAGCCTTTTATGTGTACTAGTTGTTATGAAAAATGATAAACTTGTTTTTTGACAAATTATTCAAATCCAATCTTCACAAAAAGGTCTATCATATATAAACATCTATAAATCCAAATGATCAAGTTATGACCATTTCCACGGCATAGTTTGTGATAAAGTTCTCATATTCGACAAATAGGTGTATCTTGGTATAAGAAACAATGGTTCCGAAGGGAATTTTCAAATTATTCTTATAAATATCATTTTCCTTTTTCTAAGTGGCAAAAATGACTTTTTTTGTGAACCAAGTACGAAAAATATGGTGCAAAATGGCACCCATCTAATTCTCACAAAGAGTAGTCCACAATTGATGGATAATCCCCAAGTATTAGGAATTTTCTTGATTTCTATCTAATTTTTCCTAGTTAAAAGAGTTTACGCTGTTTTCCGAAAGTAATCCAAATTTGAACTACAATTGTTTGATAGTTTGGTCTGAAATTTTTAAAAAATCATTTTAAGGTACATAACTAGTAGTTATATCACAGAAATATCGATAGTTTTAGAGAATTTGACCTCTTTCGATGAATAGTCATGGTGGTCATTTTGATCTTTTTTGAAAAAAATCAAATAAAGTGAAAACACCTCAAAAAAAGATATCCTCTGACATGGAGTCCTTTTATGTGTACTAGTTGCTATGAAAAATGATAAACTTGTTTTCTGACAAATTATTCAAAAAACAAACTTCACAAAAAGGTCTATCATGTATAAACATCTAAAAGTTTCAAGCCAAATGACCAAGTTATGACCATTCCCACGGCATAGTTTGTGATAAAGTTCTCATATTCGACAAATAGGTGTATCTTGGTATAAGAAACAATGGTTTCGAAGGGATTTTCAAATTATTTTTATATATATCATTTTCCTTTTTCTAAGTGTCAAAAATGACTTTTTTGTGAACCAAGTACAACAAATATGGTGCAAAATGGCACCCATCTAATTCTCATAAAGCGTAGTCCACATTTGATGGATAATCCCCAAGTATTAGGAATTTTCTTGATTTCTATCTAATTTCACCTAGTTAAAAGAGTTTATGCTGATTTTTCGAAAGTAATCCAAATTTGAACTACAAGTGTTTAATAGTTTTGTCTGAAATTTTTAAAAAAATCATTTTAAGGTACACAACTAGTGGTTATATCACAGAAATATCGATAGTTTTAGAGAATTTGACCTCTTTCGATGAATAGTCATGTTGGCCATTTTGACCGTTTTTTGAAAAAAAATCAAATAAAGTGAAAAAAACTCAAAAAAAAAGAGATATCCTCTGGCATGGAGTCCTTTTATGTGTACTAGTTGCTATCAAAATGATAAACATGATTTTTGACAAGTTATTCAAAAACAATCTTCACAAAAAGGTCTATCATGTATAAACATCTATAAGTTTCAAGCCAAATGACCAAGTTATGACCATTCCCACGGCATAGTTTGTGATAGAGTTCTCATATTCGACAAATAGGTATATCTTGGTATAGGAAACAAAGGTTCCGAAGGGATTTTTCAAATTATTTTTATAAATATCATTTTCCTTTTTCTAAGTGGCAAAAATGAGTTTATGCAAAAAAATTGAAACTAATTTCGCCTAGTTAAATGAGTTTTTGTGATGCAAAAGATGATATAGTTGTCATATTTGGATTCCTCTCATTTTTCTAATCGATTTAGACATTTTATTTGTTAAATTTTGATTTACGGATTTAAAGATATGAATTATTCTATATTAAATGCAACGGCCGCAGCCTGCCGCAACCCCAACCGGGACTAAAGATCTATCTTTAGTCCCGGTTGGAGACACCGACCGGGACTACTAAAGTTGGCCGTGCCCCGTGCGGCGTCCTAGACATTGGAACCGGGACTAATGCTCACATTAGTCCCGGGCCCAAACATGGTCGGGACTAAAGCTTCGGACGGAAGGCCCATTTTCTACTAGTGGAAGGTGGGTTTGGTGCTCGTGACAGGTGGGACCAATCCCATCCAATTGTCCCACCTAATACTATTGTACAACTCGGGAGGTGGCCGATCAGAAGATAATACCAATATACAACCTACACGACACCCTAGCATGGCACCTCTTGCATTCCTAATGAAACTAGTCTTGATGTCACATAGGAATTGCAGACACATAGAGATGAAAATATGAGTGAGGATCTCATATTTAATTTCCTCCAAAATTCCTACGGAATAGCTAATTACATAGAATATTCAAAGGAATCAAAAGTTCCTATTCTGTTTCAAAAGGCACCATAGCAAATTTTCTTATAGAAATTGTATCCTTGCAAGAGTCATGTGCTTGACATTTGGTCCAAACGGAGCCTAATATATACAATTGAGGTATATGGATAGTCATACACAAAAGTAGTAAAAAGCAACATATATGAATCATGTTTGGTCACAAAGTTAGAAAGAAAGTGTGGAGACCCATTTAGAGATCGGCTAAGAAATCAACAATGATTTTTTATCCATTTGTAACGCTTCCACATTTATTAAGAATCTATACAAACCAAAACATGTGTGTCGGGTGTGCGACCCACCAACCTACTAGCAATAGGAGAGAAAACTTAGCATTGTATTAGGAACTTCGCACTCTTTTTTCTTAAAAACATAAAATAAATTGGGATCTCTTGTTATACGCTATAACATTTAAGATTGGCCCTAGTTTTTTTTTTCAAATTATACACCTTTATCCCTCCTCATTTCGAAGTGGTTTCTTCAATAAAATGATGTGGTTTTGTGCCCACATGACACGTTTCAGTCAAGCTGGTGTCCACTTTTTCTTCTTCTTCCTCCTCAACTGTTCAACAAGTCCATTTTTTCGCACAATTTTTGGGCAGTACATGTGTGTGTACCATGTCGCCACATGGTGACTTGTGATCTAGTGTAACTAGTTTTTTTCACAGAGCTAGTCTAATTAGTCCTAGTAATATATAAATGATGCATCTAATGAAATCTGTGATTAGGACTAACTGTGTATGGATCACATAGTTCAAAGAAGAAGATATGGATTATATTATTATTTATTATTTTATACCAGAATTGTATACATAAAGATGAATAAATGAATATTGAAGAGCTTGTGTTTTCTTGGAGTAATTCATATGAATCTGGGTAGAGAGTACTAGAGTCTATGGTATTGTTTGATATGTGTCATAACTCATATGGTTATTGATTTACTATTAGATGGAAGCGGTTAGTTGCCAATTAATTGTATATAAAAAAAACTAAGCTCCCTTTACTATGTAGGTTTATCCATTCAACGAAATAGATGATAGATCAATTATACTACTTTTTAATGCATGATCAAGACGTAATCTAAAAAATTACATAAATCTTTAATTTTCATAGAATATTGAGGATTATGTTCCTTATAAATTTTCTATAACATCTAATTGTTTGTATGGAAAATAATCCAGGTTTTCCTATATATAGACTACTTTACACAAGTTTGAAAGGAAAACTGTGACTAGGTCCAATTGCATAGGACAACGTTCTTATGCATATGACAAGTATGGTAAACACTAACTCTATGAGAATATTGTTTCCTATGATGCAACCAAACTACTTATATTACATATACTTTGGTTTTGAATTCTTGTTGAACTAAACATGCCATGACATCTCATTCTTATAATCGTTATATCATTGTTTTTTAGCCTCATCGATTAAGGAAGTGCCTACTATTCTCTAACCATGATACTGCACTGGTAATTTTCTTACGGCTGGTGCACTACCTAGTTTACACCAAAAGCTATCCTTTTTCTCACTACAAGGAAAATTTATTCCTACATGCTTCCCTTAAACACATGGCCCCAAATTCCCAAAGTTATTGTTGGCCTCTATCTTACATTGTAAGCCAATGATGACGTGGAAACACACGTTCGTTAGGAGACCCCAAAAGGAAGGTATGAAGTAGTGCAACAACAATTTTCCCTTGATATCTACCAAGGTTGTCAGATCCAGTAGGAATTGGAAGAGCTTCAACACGGTGTCAGCGGCGCCGTTAACGATAACTGACGTGAACCTGCACACAACACAATCAAAGTACTTTGCCCCAACGAAACAGGAAGGTTGTCAAATCTCCCCGGCTTGCTGAATACAAAGGATTAAACGTATGGTGTGGAATATGATGATGAGTGCAAAAAGGAACAGCGGGAAATAAACGTAGAGTGTGGTGAAAACGGTGTTTGTATCAGTGTGGAATAAATGACCGGGGTCCACAGTTCACTAGTGGTGTCTCTCCATAAACAGATAAATATGCATACACGTTGGCTAAACAAATTACAGCTGGGCAATTGACAAAGTGCAAGCGCATGCCAATGCAATATATGACAAGAACATGTTCATTGTTAGATCTATTGGGCATTACATCAATATACATAGACCGCTTACTAGCTGCATCTATGACTAATAATCCACCACCGAGATAACTTCTGTGTCTCCCGTGAGTATTAAGTTGCAAGCAACAGAAAATAGCATTAAGCAAAGTGTGTAATGTAAACAATGCATATGACAGATAAGCGAACCCATAAGCATAGCAAAGCTATTTTCTCCCTAGTGGCAACAACACATCTACATCCATAGTTGTTTCTGTCAATCAAGCCCAGGCACATAGAGGCATGAACCCACTATCTAGCATAAATACTCCCTCTTGCAGTCATTAGCATCTACTTGGCCAAAGCATCTACTTACAACGGAGATCATGCAGGAACATAGATAAAACATGGATATAAATAGATGAACAAACTTGATCATAACTTCACAATTCATCGGATCCCAGCAAACACAACATATAGCATTACATAAATATGATCTTGATCATGTTAGGCAACACACAAGATCTAAACATGATAGCACAAGGTGGAGAGACAACAAACTAGCTACTGCTATGGACCCGTAGTCCCGTGAAGAACTACTCACGCATCACTCCGGAGGCAGGCATGGTGATGAAGAGCCCTCCGGTGATGATTTCTCCTCCGGCGAGGTGCCGGGAAGAACTCCAGAACCCTCCCGAACTAGGGTTGACGACGACGGCGGCGACGGAACTTTTCGTGGATTTCTGATCGGGTATTTAGGGTTTTCCGAATAGATGTAATTTATAGACGAAAGAGGGGCGCCAGGGGGGCACCAGGTGGGCCAGGCGGGTGGCGGCACGGGGCCACCCTGGCCGCACCGTGGGCCCGCCTCCTCTCCTGGCCTGTCTCCTGGGCTTCTCCTTCGGACTGCTGCTTCGTTCCCGCGCAGAAATAAATCAGGTAAATTGGCGTGCCTTTTGGAGAATATTTCCAGAAGAGAATAATAATGGGGGTTTGGAAGGCCAATGGAAGAAAGTCTCACAAAGCTGTAAGTGATCATTAGACAAGAGAAAGTCTTATAATAGAAACTATGCAAGGAGTAGTGATTGTCATGCAACAGATGCACATAGAGCTATATGTGTATGAAAGCTCTCCAATGGAACTAGTGGGGTGCATCCAACTCGGTTGCTCACGAATATCTAGAGCACTTTTGAGGAGGCGCATCATTGGAATATACAACCCAAGTTCTATAAAGAAAATTCCCACATAGTTATACTAGTAAAACATGAAAACTCTCTCTCATGGAGTATAGGTGCTAAACATGAGCACAATTGATGACTATGAAACAGCAGGTGCTAAACATGAGCACAAGTGTGGATAAAGGATAGTAATGTTGCCCCCTCTCTCTTTATTTCTTTCTTTTTTTCTTTTTCTATTTTTTTTCTTTTTCTGTTTCTCTTTTCGATGGCCTCCATGGCTCTTTTCACTTTTCTCTCCCTCACTGTAGGGGCAACATCCTAATATGATAACGCACTTTTTGGTACAAATAACTCATAATGAACAAAACATGATGTATGGAACTGAGTGCCTCTGTCAGTGTAGCAAGATGTGCAATGATCTAGCGTAACATGGGTAAAACCACACATCAGCTGTATAGAATCATGTAAAGCAATATATAACAATGATGAATGACAACAAGTCATGTAATGTAAGATGGAAGTTGCATGGCAATATATCTCGGAACAGCTATGCAAATGTTGTGATAGATAGTTATGGTGGTTGTTATGAGGAAGATGTTTGGCTTATGTGTAGGAGAACAAGAGGAAGTTCTCCCACGGAGTTTGGATGTACTGGCAAAGTATGCACAACTCTCAATGTGAGCAGAAGACAATGCACAACACTGAAGAGGCTAGCAAAATTTGGATGTTGGAAGTGCCAAAAACCGTAGCTCAACATTAGTCAAAAAGAACTCACAAGTTTATTGTAAACAACTAGCAGGTTCAACATTAAGAGCATGATTAAATTTACTCCAAGGAGGGCCGTTCACGGCGGCACAAGTACCCTGTTAGATACCTCGACCTTAGCATGCAACTATGTTATTACGAATTACTTTTCAGACATGAACAGCTATCAAGACCAACTACACCTTCAACAATTTTAGTAGAGTTTGTAGTACGGTACAAGCTTTAATAACACAAGTACACAACCACTAATAAATTTTAACTTAAGTAACTAGCAAGCATTAACATCCAATTTCTTAATATCTCAAAACATTTGCAAGGAATCAAGTTATCAAAGTTCAATGATCTACAAGACTATGCAAAATTTTCCGTTATACAACTACCACACACTTAGCATTTTCTGTTCCAACCAGACGCCAATCAACTTATTTAAACAACTCTCCAAACAAATATAAGTGAAGCAAGAGAGTAATTTCTACAAAAGAACTAATAGCTCTGAACAAGAGGTACATGAAAAAACGAGAGCTAGAAGCTAACAAAACATAAACAGAATACTCAACAGATATAAGTGAAGAACAAGAGTATTCTAAGAAAAAGCGGAGTGTCTCTCTCTCCCACACAAGAATGCTAGGATCCAACTTAGTTATAATCAGAAAACAAAACAAACCAAAACAAAAATAAAAACACACAGACGCTCCAAGAACAGCACACAACATGTGAAGCAATTAAAATATAGTCTCACTAGAGATGACCTGATAATTTGTTGATGAAGAAGGGGATGCCTTGGGCATCCCCAAGATTAGACGCTTGAGTCTTCTTGATATATGCAGGGGAGATCCATGGGAGCTTTCCCAAGCTTAAGATTTTCTCTCTTCTAGATCTTCTTGTATCATCCTCCTCTCTTGATACTTGAAAACTTCCTTCACACAAAGACAACTCGTAGACTTCATTAGAGGGGTTAGTACATCAAAACATAAGCTCACTTGATTCTATAAAGACACATTGCATAATTTCATTTTAAACATTAGCTACTGTTACTAAGCAAGATCTTGGTCTCCCCCCGAAGAACGTAAATCAAAACTTGCAAAAGAGAATTGAAAACAAAAACAGAATCTGTTAAAACCAGAACAGTCCGTAAAGACGAATTTTTTCGAGGTACTTCTTTTGCTCAAATCAGAAAATGGTTAACTAACGAAAGATAGATATAAAGCTTAGGCTTCTGCTAAAAATTTGCAGATTAAGATCACGTTCTGTGATTTTTTGGATTTTCGTACAGTAAAGAACAGAAATCTGTTTCTGGACAGCAAACCAAACTTTAACACTTTCTTGCATCAGAGGCTTTTCTTGGCACAAAAACAAAACAAAAAGGATACAAAGGAGTTGTTACAGAAGTAAGCAACATCCTTGACTAATAAAAACTGAAAACAAAAGATAATGCGTTGTCCCCCAAAAGCGCTTTCTTTAATGCCTTTTAGCTAGGCTAGAAGATTTTAATGATGCTCTCATAAGAATAAGAGTTGAAAAACAAAAGAGAGCGTCAAGAGGCAAATATCAAACACATTTAAGTCTAACCCACTTCCCGTGCAAAGGAATCTTGTAATAAAATAAATTATTGAAGCATAAAGCAACTAGCATAGGAAGATGAAACAAATGCAACTTCAAAACTTTCAACATAAAGAGAGGTGTTTTAATGACTTGAAAACTTTTACAACCATATTTTCCTCTCTCATAATAACTTTCAGTAGCATCATGAACAAACTCAACAATATAACTATCACATAAAGCATGTTTTTCATGATCTACAAACACATAGTTTTTATTAAGCTAAAAAACAGTGGGGTCATTAAACCCAGTTTTGACAATAGCAGTATAATTAATATCATCAGGCAATATAGGACCATCATCAAGAGCATTATTATAACAGTAGGGAGCACATTTTTACTTTCTATTATTTCTTCCTTTTCTTGAGTCAAGGAATTTGTTACTTCAAATTTATCAAAAGAGATATTTCAATAGAATCATAACATTCAACAATATAGCATTCTTCCTCCTATGATAGGCATGGAGGGTAATCATATAATGTAAGAGTTAAAGAGTTACTATCATTAGAAGCTCGATCCTCCTTTTGTTCATCACTCTCTTCCTCTTTTTCATCCAATGAGCTTTCAGTTTCAGCAATGTCTTCTTCCATAGGTTCCTGCAAGACATCAGTTTCTTCTTTTGGAGGATAAGTTTTCTCAAGAAATTCAGTAATATAAGGACTATCATTGTAATATTCAAGGCAATATCCAAGTATAGCAAAATTCTCAGATTTATAAGGAGCATCATAAGTATTCTTCAGCAAAGCAGTAATTTCATAGGCACCCTTAAAAACAACAAATTATTCAATTTGTTCAAGATTATCAAAGTCATAGTTTGCTTTGGCATAAGAAGCCAAGGTCTCATTATCATTATAATGGCAATGGAAAGGGAGGTGTTTATGCCTTCTACAGCAAAAAGATTCATTAAAGCACCAAGATTCATCATATGTAGTGCACAAGTTTCTAGCAAGACTTTTCAATTTATCTATTTGTTCCCATAAATATTTCCCTTTTTGTGACAAGCGGTATTCCTTATAATATTTTTGTTGATCCTCCGTGAACCCACCTTGCCAATATAAACTAGTTGCTGAAAAGAAGTTAACCATAGATAGCAAATAAAGGACTAGACATAATAACAAGAAGAACAGAAAAATACTAGGTGCTGAAAATTTTTTTTTGTGGTTTTTGATTTTTAGTGCAAACAAGATAAAATAAAAATAAAACGAGCAAGACAAAAACAAATTAATGAGATTGGTGGCGTGTAACTCCCCTTGCTGTAGCTTCCAACTTCCCGGCAACGGCGCCAGAAAATATGATTGATGACGTGGAAAAACACGTTCGTTGTGAGACCCCAAGAGGAAGGTATGAAATAGTCACTAGTAGGGAAGTGCCTTTCTGTGGAATCCCTATCTGTGGCGCACCAAACCTACCATGCGCCACAAAAAAAATTCTGTGGCGCACCACCCCGAATGCGCCACAAAATACTGTGGCGCATACGTGCATGCGTGCGCCACAGAAACATGGTGGGTCCCACCACCACAAATATCTGGCGACCTTTTTGTGGCGCATCTGCATGGATGCGCCACCGAAATTATACTTTATGTGGCGCATCCATCCAGATGCGCCACAAAAATTCGGTGGGGCCCCCCTCCAATGATTGCATTGGTAATTTATCTGTGGTGCATGCAGCACTGTGCGCCACAGAAAACTAGGTGCGTCCCCACCAATAATTTAAGTGGGCAACATTCTGTGGCGCATGCATCATGGTGCGCCACAGAAAGACAAGTTTCTGTGGCGCACCATGATGCATGCGCCACAGAATGTTGCCCCCGGATCTACAAAAAGGTGGCAACCACTCTACCTATCACCATTTACTTCTTCTCTTCTTCCTCCTCCACCTCCACCTAGCTCGTATTTCTCTTCCCTCCCCTCCTATTTTGCCCATAGTTTTCTCCATTTTTCTAGTTAAACCTATTTTGTTTGATAGATTATTGGTGAGGGTTAGGAGAGCCTCTAATACATCTCTTTTTGTCCACTAGTTTCTCTCCAACATCACACGCTCTCTCATCGATCGCGGTCACGTCTCGGCACCGAATCTACTAGGTGAGACATGGATCTATATGGATGTTGAACATGCATATGCATATTTGGTGGCGCCGACGGTGTGTGTATGGTCGGATGTGTGTCGTGGTTGTTTGTGTTCCGACCATGGTGTCGTGTATGTGGATGTTGCCGGCCGTAGATACCGGCAACATGATTTGTGAAATGTCTGCAGGTACCCATGAGGCCCTTGAGTTTGCC
This sequence comes from Poa pratensis, assembly GCA_947311845.1. Lineage (NCBI taxonomy): Eukaryota > Viridiplantae > Streptophyta > Magnoliopsida > Poales > Poaceae > Poa > Poa pratensis. Next base: position 27,302,382 of record CAMZMU010000067.1, read on the forward strand.
GGAACGTCGATTAACATCTGTTCAGGCAAATTCGGGTACTCCATATGTCCTACTTTTAGGAGAGGTCATGCCGAATTTTTTTGTGAATTTTGGCATGAGACTTTGCTAAAAATAGGACAGGTATAGCGAATATCAAAACTCAGGAGTAACTATGCTATCCTACGCCGATGACGAGGCTACTGGCAAAGAAAGATTCTTTGGAAGGATCGAGGAGATATGGGAGCTCAACTACTGTGGAGAGTTGGTGCCAATGTTCCGTGTGAGATGGGCCAAGGACGTCGTCAAAGAAGACCGGTATTTTACCACCATGGTTATACCCGATGCCAAATCGAAGAACGCCTCCGCAAAAAATGAGCCATGGGTACTCGCTAGCCAAGTTGAGCAATGTTTCTTCATTACCGACCCGTCAAAGCCTAGCCGTGTTGTCATGAGGAGGGGCAAGAGGAGCATCATCGGAATGGAAGGAGATGCCAACGAGGAAGACTTGGACAAAAACGGCGATCCGAAGATCGAGGAGGAGTTCGACAAGTACTTCGACATGCCGACTATTAGTAAACAAAGAAGGAAGACATCCCTACCTACTAAAGGCTGTCCGTTCACGCGAAGAAATCTCAAGATGCCCGGCCTAAAATATTCAACCGCGAAGAAGGGAAAGAAGAGAAGCTAGCTCGGAACCGGCCGGGACGAAGAAAACTTTTTTGGTGTATTAATTTGTGTGTGTGTGTGTGACAGACAATCATATATATGTATATCATGAATAAAATAATGGTATACTAACAAATGTGTGTATATTCTTTTTTAATAATGTATGTATGTTCTTTCTTTAAATATAACCAAAAATGTTTTTTTAAAAGAACAAGAAATGTGTTTGTGTTTTTTAAAGGAAAAACAAATGTGTTTGTGTTTTTTAAAAGAAATACAAATTCATGTCAACGAATTTTGTGGCGCATCCTCCACCTGGTGCGCCACAGAATTACGGAATTCTGTGGCGCATCCGCGTGGGGATGCGCCACAGAAGTTTGGCACTTAGCCATATGTTTGGCTCGGCCTCGATCGCCTTCTTTCTCGCGCCCACGTACACACCGCACGCGACGCACCCGACATGCGCGTGCCCGGCGACGTCCTCCCCACGGCGGCCACCTCCCGCGCCGGCGACCTCCCCTCTCCCGCCGATCTCGCCGCCGTCGACCTCCTCTTTCGTGCCCCGCCCTCGCTGCGCCCCGCGCTCGCCGCGCCCCTCCCTCGAAGCGCCCTCGCCGCGCCCCGCACCTCGACACCGACGCCGCAGGCCTCGACACCGCCGTCCTCTCCATCCCCTCCCCGAGGTGCTGCATCTCTTCCATCCCTCTCCCTCCCCTCCACACCTGCACATAAGGTGTTTGGTGAAATGCCAAACCAATTTTTTTTGAAAAAATTGATGATTTGGTTGTTGATTGCTTGCTGCAAGTAGTTTTTAATACTTCTAGTTGCTGCTAGTGGTGTTTAGTCAATTTTGGAGACCAAAAAAATTTGAAATTTTGCTAAGTTAAATATGGTCACTGTTTAAACATACCTACAAAAATGCCTTCAATTAAGGTTCTAGATGTATTCAAAAAATTATTTCTGGGGTTAATTATGAAGTACTAACTTAGTACAAGAGATACATGAGGGTTAATGTGAAATAGGATCAAGATTTGATGCTTTAGAAATGCTCCAAAGTTGGTACTTTTTAAAGGAAATGATGATATATATGGATGTGAATTTTCTTTTTTTTTTCTTGTGCAGACCACCGGCTTCGACTACATCAACTATCTCCTCAACTACAGTTCCCCCTTTGGTGAGCCATTGGTTAACCCGGTGACCATGTGTTCTGTGCTACCACGACCATCGTGTCGTGGTTGTTTGTGTTCCGACCAGCGTGTCGTGTACGTGGATGTTGCCGGCCGTAGATACCGGCAACATGATTTGTGAAATCTATGCAGGTAACCATGAGGCCCTTGAGTTTGCCGGAACGTCGATTAACTTCCGTTCCGGCAAATTCGGGTACTCCATATGTCCCTTTTTTAGCAAAGGTCATGCCGAATTTTTTCGTAAATTTTGGCATGACTTTGCAAAAAATAGGACATGTGGAGATGTGGTATTGTGTTTGTTGTCGGCCAGCAGATGTGGATATGTGTTTGTTGTTGGCCGGCCGGAGATGCTGGCAACATGATTTGTGAAATGTCTGCAGGTACCCATGAGGCCCTTGAGTTTGCCGGAACGTCGATTAACTTTCGTTCCGGCAAATTCGGGTACTCCATATGTCCCTTTTTTAGCAAAGATCATGCCGAAATTTTTCGTGAATTTTGGCATGGCTTTGCTAAAAACAAGACATATGGGGTATTGCGACTAATGCATGGCCCGGGTATCTTAGTACTTAATTAAGTGATTTTTTTCTTATATTTGGTGTACTAACTTCGACATTTTTTTCTTATAGGTGAGACGAACATGGCTGACAATAACGAGGCCGGGGGTTCTCGAACAGGAGGCGAGGAACCGATATAGGAAAATAGTATGATTCAGACGGTCATCGCACAGGCAGTGACAACGACGTTCACGTCGATATTTACTACCGTCTGTGAGTCTGTCAGGGTTTGGATTGAGGGAGGGAGAAAAGGGCCTCCCCCAGTGATCAGCTTCGGCTCCAGCAAGTACTCAATCAATGTGCCTACTACAGAAGATGCACCCTGATGTCTACATGTGCTTCTATTCTTGTAGACAGTGTTGGGCCTCCAAGAGCAGAGGTTTGTAGAACAGCAGCAAGTTTCACTTAAGTGAATCACCCAAGGTTTATCGAACTCAGGGAGGTAGAGGTCAAAGATATCCCTCTCAAACAACCCTGCAATTAATATACAAGAAGTCTCTTGTGTCCCCAACACACCCAATACACTTGTCAGATGTATAGGTGCACTAGTTCGGCGAAGAGATAGTGAAATACAAGTAATATGGATGATTATAAGTAGTAACTGCAATCTGAAATAAAGATGGCAGCACACAAACATGTAGCATAACTTGATGTAAACGGTGTTTCAATGCTTAGAAACAAGGCCTAGGGATCATACTTTCACTAGTGGACACTCTCAACAATGATCTCATAACTGAATAAGTAAAAGCTACTCTTAAACACTCTCTTGTTGGATAACAAACACCATTCATTGTGCAGGGCTACAAAAGCACACCTCAAGCCGGAGTAAACAAGCGCCACAACGTCATAAAGGAGTCACACACGGTGCACACACTGTCACCTTTACACCGTGGAGAGTACCGGAGTTCATATTAAAGTAACCTATAGAGTGCATAATAGATAAAGAGTAACATCTACATATTCAACTAGATTAGCACAACTGAACACAAGTAAATACTACTCGGGATTATTCTCCTTCTTGATGAAGCAAGAGTACTATGCGTAGGGCTGCAAGAGCACACCTCAAAGTCTGAGTAAACAAACACCACAATTCCCAAGAATAAGCCATGATAAATATCTAAATTATTCATAGAGTCACACAAGTACCCACACTGTCACCTTGATACCGTGTTGTCACAATGACTCCAGAAACTAGACAAAATCACTTGAGTAGCATAAACATTATTAATGTATTCAGCGATACTAGCAATACACACGATCACATAAAGATCACACCATGTGAGAGAGAGATGAACCACATAGCTACCGGTAGAGCCCTCAGCCTCGGGGGAGAACTACTCCCTCCTCATCATGGGAGTCAGCAGCGGCGATGAAGATGGCGGTGGTGTCGATGGAGATGACTCCGGGGGCAATTCCCCGTCCCGGCAGCGTGCCGGAACAGAGACTTCTATCCCCCGAAACTTGTCGTCGATGGCGGCGGCGCTGCGGAACTCTTCTGGAAATATGACTTGGTATTTTAGGGTTTTCGCGTCTGAGGCAATATATAGGCGAAGGGGCGATGTCGGTGGAGGTCCTGGGCTCCCTCCTCACCTCCCGGCGCGCCTGTGGGCCCAGCCGCGCGAGCGTGTGGTTTAGAGGCCGTGGGCCTCCCCCTGGCTTGCCCTTCTGGCTCCGTGTGTCCCTCGGAAAAATAGGAGGTTTGGCTTTTGTTTCGTCGAATTCCGAGAATATTGCCCGAACAGCTTTTCTGGAACCAAAAACAGCAGAAAACAGGAACTGGCACTGTGGCATCTTGTTAATAGGTTAGTCCCAGAAAATGCATAAAATGATATATATGCATATAAAACATGTAGCAATGATAATAAAAAAGCATGGAACATCAGAAATTATAGATACGTTGGAGACGTATCAAGCATCCCCAAGCTTAGTTCTACTCGTCCTCGAGTAGGTAAAACGATAACAACAAATAATTTCTGAGGAGACATGCTTTCACACAATCTTGATCAATATATTGCAAGGCTCATGTCATGAATGAAGTGACTCAAAGCAATGGTCTATAGTTTGCTAACAAATAGATAAAGAGTAAACAATGAATCATATAAGCAAAAACTTTTCATGAATAGTACTTTCAAGACAAGCATCAAAAAGTTTTGCATAAGAGGTAACTCATAAAGCAATAGATTCAAAGTAAAAGGCATTGAAGCAACACAAAGGATGATTAAGTTTCAGCATTTGCTTTCAACTTGTAACATGTATATCTCATGGATAGTTGTCAACATAAAGCAATATAACAAGTGCAATAAGTAAACATGTAAGAATCAATGCACACAAAGTTGACACAAGTGTTTGCTTCTAAGATAGAAAGGAGTAGGTAAACTGACTCAACATAAAGTAAAAGATAGGCCCTTCGCAGAGGGAAGCAGGGATTAAATCATGTGCTAGAGCTTTTTAAGTTTTCGAAAGCATATAGAGAGCACAAAATAAGTATTTGAGAGGTGTTTGTTGTTGTCAACGAATGGTAGTGGGCACTCTAACCCCCTTGTCAACCAGACTTTCAAGAGCGGCTCCCATGAAGGACGTTATCTCTACCAGCAAGGTAGATCATCCCTCTTCTCTTTTGTTTACACATGTATTTTAGTTTCTTTATAGATGACACTCCTCCCAACCTTTTGCTTACACAAGCCATGGCTAACCGAATCCTCGGGTGCCTTCCAACATTCACATACCATGGAGGAGTGTCTATTTGCAAATTAAGTTGCTTACTGATAAATCAGGGCAAAACATGTGAAGAGAATTATTAATGAAAGTTGTAATTAATTGGGGCTGGGCACCCCGTTGCCAGCTCTTTTTGCAAATTATTGGATAAGCGGATGTATATGCCACTAGTCCATTGGTGAAAGTCTGTCAGAAGTAAATGACAAGATTGAAAGATAAAACACCACATACTTCCTCATGAGCTATAAAACATTGACACAAATAAGGAGTAATAAAGTTTTGAATAGTTTAAAGGTAGCACATGAAATATTTACTTGGAATGGCAGGAAATACCACATAGTAGGTAGGTATGGTGGACACAAATGGCATGGGTTTTGGCTCAAGTTTTGGATGCACGAGAAGCATTCCCTCTCAGTACAGAGTTTAGGCTAGCAAGGTTGTTTGAAGCAAACACAAGTATAAACCGGTACAGCAAGAATCACATAAAAACATATTGCAAGTATTATAAGACTCTACACTGTCTTCCTTGTTGCTCAAACATTTTACCAGAAAATATCTAGACCTTAGAGAGAACAAATATGCATCCCAAGTCTCAACAAGCTCTACGGTAGTTCTCCACTACTAGGCTTTAACTACATGATGCAAGAGCTTAAACATGATCTACTTGAGAGCTCAAAACAATTGCAAAGCATCAAATCGAAACAAGACAATGATCTACAAGAATGCATATGTCTTTTCCAATACCAACTACTACATGTAGCATTTTCTTTCTTCCAAACAAACACCAATCAATTTATTTAAACATAAACTCTCCAAATGATAATATAATGCAGCAAGAGAGTATTTATAAACAAGTGCTAACAGCTCGAAGAGATGCATGAAAAACAGGAGCTAAAAGCACTGCAGTAGCTAGTTAAGAATACTCAACAAATATAAGTGAAGAACATGAGTATTCACATGAAAAAGCGGAGCGTGTCTCTCTCCCACACAAGGATTGCTAGGATCCGAATTTATTCAAACAAAAACAAAAATAAAAGCACACAGACGCTCCAAGTAAAGCGCATAAGATGTGAAAGAATTAAAATATAGTTTCACTAGAGATGACCTGATAAGTTGTTGATGAAGAAGGGGATGCCCATCCCCAAGCTTAGACGCTTGAGTCTCTCTGAATATGGTTGGGATGAACCACGGGGGCATCCCCAAGCTTAGGCTTTTCACTCTTCTTGATCACATAATATCACCCTTCTCGCTTGATCCTTGAAAACTTCCTTCACACCAAACTCAAGACAGTTCTCATTAGAGGGTTAGTGCATAATCAAAAATTCTCATATTCTGTAATGAACAATCATTCCCAAAGCTTCTGGACATTAGCTACAGCCACCAATGCTTTGTGGAGCAAAGAAATCCACACAAACATCGTAAAAGAGCGAATGCAAAACAAAAGGCAGAATCTGTCAAAAACAGAACAGTCTGAAGACGAATTTTTTCGAGGCACTTAAGTTGCTCAGATGGATCTGGCCCAAATAATGAAAGTTGCGTACATATCTCAGGAAGATGCGTGATTTTTCAGAATTTTTCGAATTTTCTACAGGGAGAAAAGCTCAAATTCGTGACAGCTAAAAATCTGTTACTGCGCAGAAATCCAAATCTTGCATCAACTTTCAATAAGAACTTTACTTGGCACAACAATGCAATAAAATAAAGATACAAAGGAGTTGCTACAGAAGTAACAAGCACCTTGACTCAAAAAAAAGAAAAGCAAAAATAACAGAAAATAAAAACAATGGGTTGTCTCCCATAAGCGCTTTTCTTTAAAGCCTTTTAGCTAGGCATGTGATTTTTATGATGCTCATATGATAGAGTTGAAATAAAGAGAGCATCAAGAAGCATATATAAAACATGTTTAAATCTAACACTCTTTCTATGCATAGGAGTCTTGTAAGAAAACAAGTCAATGAAGAACAAAGTGACTAGCATAGAAAGGCAAAACAAGTGTAACTTCAAAAATTTCAACATAAAGAGAGAAGACTTAATATTATTGTGATATATGAAATCGTGTCTCCCTCTCTCATAAGGACCAGTAGGTCTTAAAGTACCCAGCAAATAAAAGCAAATCAAGAGAAAGCTCAAAACTTCATCATAAAGAGAGAAATTTAGTAACATGAAGATTTCTATAACCATACTTTCCTCTCTCAAAATAATTTTCAGCGGCATCATGAATAAACTCAACAATATAGCTATCACATAAGCATTCTTATCATGATCCACATGCATAAAAGTATCATTACTCTCCACATAAGCATGAACATTATCATTAGTAATAGTGAGAGTAAAAGTATCACATCCATCATTGTAATCATCATAAATAGGAGGCATAGAATAATCAAAATGATTTTATCCTCAATAGTAGATGGACTGAAATATCATATTCATCATTGTAAACATCATATATAGGAGGCATATCATAATCAACATAAACTATATCCTCAATAGTAGGTGGACTGAAAATATCACAATGATTATAATCATCATATATTGGAGGCAAAGTATCATCAAAGCAAATTTCCTCCTTAAAGCTTGGGGGACTAAAAATATCATATTCATCACAACCAGCTTCCCCAAGCTTAGACTTTTCCATAGCATTAGCAATAATGGTGTTCAAAGAATTTATAGTAATACCATTGCTACCATCATGCAAACAAGCCTCCATAGGTTTTTTAATTTTCTCTTCAAAAGCATCATGTCCTAATTCAATATAAAGTTCATAAAGATCTCTAATTTTTTTGTTGTTTTCCATTAAGCCTAACTAGTGAAAATAAAAACAAGAAACAAAAAGAAATAATTGCAGAATCTAAAGGAAATAACTTCGAGCACTCACACACTAGCAACAATACTAGAAAATAGCTTTGTAGCCAGAGGATGTGAATACCTTTTACCTTACCTCCCCGGCAACGGCGCCAGAAAATAGCTTGATGTCTACGTGTGCTTCTATTCTTGTAGACAGTGTTGGGCCTCCAAGAGCAGAGGTTTGTAGAACAGCAGCAAGTTTCCCTTAAGTGAATCACCCAAGGTTTATCGAACTCAGGGAGGTAGAGGTCAAAGATATCCCTCTCAAGCAACCCTGCAATTAAGATACAAGAAGTCTCTTGTGTCCCCAACACACCCAATACACTTGTCAGATGTATAGGTGCACTAGTTCGGCGAAGAGATAGTGAAATACAAGTAATATGGATGATTATAAGTAGTAACTGCAATCTGAAATAAAGATGGCAGCAAGCAAACATGTAGCAGAACTTGTTGTAAACGGTGTTTCAATGCTTAGAAACAAGGCCTAGGGATCATACTTTCACTAGTGGACACTCTCAACAATGATCTCATAACTGAATAAGTAAAAGCTACTCTTAAACACTCTCTTGTTGGATAACAAACACCATTCATTGTGTAGGGCTACAAAAGCACACCTCAAGCCGGAGTAAACAAGCGCCACAACGTCATAAAGGAGTCACACACGGTGCACACACTGTCACCTTTACACCGTGGAGAGTACCGGAGTTCATATTAAAGTAACCTATAGAGTGCATAATAGATAAAGAGTAACATCTACATATTCAACTAGATTAGCACAACTGAACACAAGTAAATACTACTCGGGATTATTCTCCTTCTTGATGAAGCAAGAGTACTATGCGTAGGGCTGCAAAGCACACCTCAAAGTCTGAGTAAACAAACACCACAATTCCCAAGAATAAGCCATGATAAATGTCTAAATTATTCATAGAGTCACACAAGTACCCACACTGTCACCTTGATACCGTGTTGTCACAATGACTCCAGAAACTAGACAAAATCACTTGAGTAGCATAAACATTATTAATGTATTCAGCGATACTAGCAATACACATGATCACATAAAGATCACACCATGGAGAGAGAGATGAACCACATAGCTACCGGTAGAGCCCTCAGCCTCGGGGGAGAACTACTCCCTCCTCATCATGGGAGTCAGCAGCGGCGATGAAGATGGCGGTGGTGTCGATGGAGATGACTCCGGGGGCAATTCCCCGTCCCGGCAGCGTGCCGGAACAGAGACTTCTGTCCCCCGAAACTTGTCGTCGATGGCGGCGGCGCTGCGGAACTCTTCTGGAAATATGACTTGGTATTTTAGGGTTTTCGCGTCTGAGGCAATATATAGGCGAATGGGCGATGTCGGTGGAGGTCCTAGGCTCCCTCCTCACCTCCCGGCGCGCCTGTGGGCCCAGCCGCGCGAGCGTGTGGTTTGGAGGCCGTGGGCCTCCCCCTGGCTTGCCCTTCTGGCTCCGTGTGCCCTCGGAAAAATAGGAGGTTTGGCTTTTGTTTCGTCGAATTCCGAGAATATTGCCCGAACAGCTTTTCTGGAACCAAAAACAGCAGAAAACAGGAACTGGCACTGTGGCATCTTGTTAATAGGTTAGTCCCAGAAAATGTATAATAATGATATATAATGCATATAAAACATGTGACAATGATACATAAAACAAGCATGAAACATCAGAAATTATAGATACGTTGGAGACGTATCACACCCCCAGCATCCCCAGAGGTAAAGAAGAAGTAAGCCAGCTCCTAAGACGACTATCCGGGGGTATGAAGACATGGTATCACCCCGTGCGGATGGCTTGAGCCGAGTTCATGAAGCTGGTCAACCGATCCTGTCTCGGGAGCTGCTCCACCTCGCAGACGGATGCATGCTCTCTTTGCAAAATGCTATCTTGACGCGAGAGAGCAACCTTCTTAAAGAAGATAATCCAAATTACCCGGTGTTCACTGTCAAGGTGCCAAAAGACTTGGCCGAGTTCGTCCATGAAACCCCCGCGGATCTGTTTTTCATATCGTACGAGGACGTCTTCAGGCTGTTTCACTTTAGACGGCTGGACTATAACTTGGTCCGCCTATACGCGCTCAACCAAGCGATGAGGATCAGGAGAGATAATACCACGTACATCAAGATAGTGGATCCCTACTACATGCGTGACAGCCTGCTGGTGGAAGGATCAACGACACGGGCCAAGGCCACGAAGTTCCTCCAGAGAATCATGTTGAACAACAAGGATAAGAACAGCTTTCTTATGCCTTTCTTTTCCGAGTAAGTACACATCCGGTCGCCGACGTCGTATCTTATGCTTTCTTATAGATTTCTTCCGTTCTTGATCCTTTCCAACATTTCGTTTCAATTGTGTTGAGCAGTGACGAGTACGCAGTACTCATCGTCGTAAGCCCGAGGTGGTCCGTTGCCACTTATTTCGACTCGGAGAGTCTTAAAGACTACACCAGAATAAAGGGTGTTCTCGATGAGCCTCTCGAGGGCTATGCCCAAAAGGGAGGCCACTTCCACAAAGAAAAGAATGGGGAACGTTTAACGAAGGACAACAAACACATTTTCTGGCATGGGACCGGGTTCCATTGCATCAAGCATGCGCCTGGCAGCGTGAAGGATGCCTTCTACGTCCTCCATCACATTAAAGGGCTTGTCCGGGATGTAGAGACAATGAGGTGGCCATCTAGTCTCCAAGAATGGATCAAAAATGCGGGGAAATCACCGATTCTGAGCTTAGAGAAGACTTCCATCGCATCCAGAGGCAGTTATCGCAAATCATTTTGGAAGATGTCATGGAAGCAGGGGGTCCTTACACAACGCCAGAGGTAGGATGTATTGTAAAAGAAAGCCTTGCCTCACTCGATAGAAGTGCTTCTTTATTTTCTTTATTATAGACTTATCCACTTAATTAGATGAATAAATCATACTCTATTTATATTATTAATCAAATATATATCCCAATTCATCTCCAGGGTTGTCTAAGTGGGAGATCGAAGAACGCCTAGACAAGCAAAATGACATGAGGACGTGGATGACGAAAGAATGCTATAAACCGTTCCCGGTGCCGATACACCAGAAGGCTCAATCCTACCAGTGGAGCTAGACGTGTTCTCCGTCAGCGACCCAGCAAGAGACCCCAGCGGCGACTCAAGAAGAAGAGACTCCAGCGGCGACTCAAGAAGAGACTCCAGCGGTTCCTCCCGCACCCTCGACAAGTGGGCTGAGGCTGAGAAGCCAGATTCAGCGTGCTGCAGGGTCTCTGCGGGAGGAACCGCTAGAGTAACTTTATTTGTACTATGACTTATGTGACATGAGATGAACTTTTGTACAATTAATTTGGCACTTAATTGTCACTATATATGTATGTATCTCGGGCTCTAAGTGGTGATGTACATATTTATCTGTCTGTTTTAATACTGTGTCAAAATATATTTCTGTTTCTATTATTTTCTGTATAAATTCTGTAATATACCTGTATTATTGTCAAATACAGCAAATAATCGATAATACAGCAAATAATCGGTAATATATACAGCAAATAATTTAGTGGCGCACGGTAAATAATTTTGTTGCGCACCATATTCTGTGGCGCACAAACAAAATGCGCCACAGATACATTATTGTCAAATACAGCAAATAATCGAAATTCTTTCTGTGGCGCATGGAAAATAATTTAGTGGCGCATTTCTGGAGGTGCGCCACAGAATTGTCTACTTTCTGTGGAGCATGGTTCCGTGCGCCACAGAAATAATATTTTTGTGGCGAGAATTCTGTGGCGCACCGACCATGCGCCACAGAAACAGTTTTTGGTGCGCCACAGAAAGGCACTTCCCTACTAGTGAGTGCAGCAGCAATTTTCACTTGATATCTACCAAGGTTGTCAGATCCAGGAGGAATTGGAAGAGCTTCAACACGGTGTCAACGGCGCCGTTAACGATAACTGACGTGGACCTGCACACAACATAATCAAAGTACTTTGCCCCAACGAAACAGGAAGGTTGTCAATCTCCCCGGCTTGCTGAATACAAAGGATTAAACGTATGGTGTGAAATATGATGATGAGTGCAAAAAGGAACAGCAGGAAATAAACATAGAGCGTGGTGAAAACGGTGTTTGTATCAGTGTGGAATAAAGGACCGGGGTTCACAGTTCACTAGTGGTGTCTCTCCATAAACAGATAAATATGCATACACGTTGGGTAAATAAATTACAGCTGGACAATTGACAAAGTGCAAGCGCATGACAATGCAATATATGACAAGAACATATTCATTGTTAGATCTATTGGGCATTACATCAATATACATCGACCGCTTACTAGCTGCATCTATGACTAATAATCCACCCCCGAGATAACTTCCGTGTCTCCCGTGAGTATTAAGTTGCATGCAACAGATAATAGCATTAAGCAAAGTGTATAATGTAAACAATGCATATGACAGATAAGCGAACCCATAAGCATAGCAAAGTTGTTTTCTCCCTAGTGGCAACAACACATCTACAGACTTAGTTGTTTCTGTCAATTAAGCCCCGGCACATAGAGGCATGAACCCACTATCTAGCATAAATACTCCCTCTTGCAGTCATTAGCATCTACTTGGTCAAAGCATCTACTTACAACGGAGATCATGCAGGAACATAGATAAAACATGGATATAAATAGATGAACAAACTTGATCTTAACGTCACAATTCATCGGATACTAGCAAACACAACATATAGCATTACATAAAGATGATCTTGATCATGTTAGGCAGCTCACAAGATCTAAACAGGATAGCACAAGGTGGAGAGACTACCAACTAGCTACTGCTATGGACCCGTAGTCCCGTGAAGAACTACTCACGCATCACTCCGGAGGCAGGCATGGTGATGAAGAGCCCTCCGGTGACGATTTCTCCTCCGGCGGGGTGCCGGGAAGAACTCCAGAACCCTCCCAAACTAGGGTTGACGACGACGGCGGCGACGGAACTTTTCGTGGATTTCTGATCGGGTATTTAGGGTTTCCCGAATAGATGTAATTTATAGGCGAAAGAGGGGCGCCATGGGGCACCAGGTGGGCCAGGCGGGGTGGCGGCGTGGGGCCACCCCTGGCCGAGTCGTGGGCCCGCCTCCTCTCCTGGGCTGCCTCCTGGGCTTCTCCTTCAGACTGGTGCTTCATTCCCGCGCAGAAATAAATCAGGTAAATTGGCGTGCCTTTTGGAGAATATTTCCATAAGAGAATTCGTGAAACAAAAAGACAGCAGAAAACAGGAACTGGTACTGTGGCATCTTGTTAATAGGTTAGTCCCAAAAAATACATAAAAATGATATAAAGTGTAAATAAAAAATGTGGTATTTAATATATATAACAGGCATGGAATATCAAAAATTATAGATACATTTTGGACGTATCGGCCACCAAGCACTCCCATCAACTTAAAATGGATTTGGGGGTGGGTAAAGACAAACCACCATTTTCACTTCATATGTACACTCTAGAATTCTCTACATGGTGACAACTAAACTTGTCAGTCTTGTACTCTAGAAGCTATTTTCTATTGTTTTAGGACATATTCACATGTTTTGAAAATAGTAACCAGTTATGTAGATATTTAAGAATAATATGAAAAACACATCAAAACACACAACACCACATTTAGGAGTACAAATTAATCTGTGGAGTGATGTGATAATATAGGTTTCGAAAGATTTAGTGTGAAATATTTGTAATCGATTATTTTCCAAAAAACACCAATATAAATATTAAAATAAACGTTTTTCTTAAAAACTACTTTTTGGTTGATCACCATAAAATAGAAATGTAATGATAAGTTTTGAATTGTATAAAAATAAGTTATAATATATAAACATATGTTTACATTTTAATTTATCTCAAGATAATACAAAACTAGTATCTAAGATGGTATATCTAATGATGTATCTTTAAAAAACTATTAAGAGTTAGAAGATGAATTATGATTACGTAAAAGAGGTTAGCATAACTACAACATGAGAGGGGATGTTTGTTACATAATGTTAGATTTGAGGTGAGAAACCTACGGATATGAAGGAGTCAACATGTGATCACTGGCAGTGCCAGCCACGGTCGAGCTATCCACCGCCGGCTGCGACGAGTTGTCCTCCGGTGAAGCCATTCTTGATATACACAAGATCACACTCAGGTCAGATATCGAGCAAAATACCATGGACCAAGCTACTGGATTTGTGAGGAAATATCATGATGTAGAAAAACAGGGACAAATCTACTGTTGGACAAGAAAATATTCATAGACAAATCTACTGGATTTGAAAGAAAAACAGGGACAAAGCTACTACTGTACAAGAACACAAACGGTGGTGCAGGGAGAAGATGCACCTCGCGACGGAACTTCGGCGTACAACAACGAGTCGGGGATGGCAGGGAGACAGAGAGTCGGGGAAGACATGGACTCGGGGACGGCGGGGAGAGGCTGCACCGTGCGACGGGGTGGCAATATCGAGAGCGGCAGGAGAAGCTGCACCGCCCGACTGGGCCACGACGATGGTGGAGATGTAGCTGCCGTGGGAGATGGAAGGCGGCGGCTCCATGGAGCAACGGGGCGGCTGCAGTAAGGGTGAAATGGAGCGGCACCGCATTTTTACGAAAAGAATTAGTACTTACTTAGCGTGAGTTTTGCTTAGCATGAAGTTTGCTGTTGATTAGATACGAGGAAATGACGTTCAGGCTGGCGCGCGCCTCGATGAGCAAAGTGTGTTCAATCAAAAGTTCTGGATAAGCTACAATCAGCCATGATCATATAGTAAAACTAGCTAATCTCGGGCCAGCAGATTCTCTCGTGCGTCTATGATAGCTAGAAGCAGAGCAGATGACCTGGCCACTCTAGCCTCGAGTGGTACACCACGAGATCGGCACCTTTGTCGACCGTGACGTTCGCATCGGAATCAGATCGGCCGCTCGCCGCCACGGTGGGTGGCAGGAATCGAGTGCTCTGGCCCAGCGCGATCGAGCCAGCCGTCTTGGCCACTGCCAGTCCCAGTCCCAGTCCCAGTCGAGTGGAGAGGTTCCCGCACGACCGCTTTTGCTGTGCCCCCATGTCTATCCACTTTGCTTGTAAGCCTCCTCTCGGGACTTGCCAAAACAGGCCTTTCTTCTTATCCTCAGGAGAAGAAGAACAAACGAGGGTTAAGCACCTTGTCACTGTTCTTTTTTTTTTCGCTGCTGTAAAGGCTGGTGGCACTGGATAATGTAAATTTTTAGTTGTGTTCATGCATGATTAGATTAGATTAGATTAGATCGGTGGCTGTTGTGGATGACGATGCATGATTGCCAGGCATTTGAGGAGGAAACCCCACCCACTGGGGAGACATTGGCGTCACTCGGGACGGTGGATCTTTGGAGCACCACGCACTTGGCCCATGGCCATGGGTCTCTTTCTCCATACGTAGCAAGAAATTGGAAGGAGCAACGAACTAAAGATCAAGCTGTTGTCCTGATGCACATACCATTGATCAAGCTGCAGATTATTTTCTTGTTCTACCATTTAGGATAATCTGCAAGCTTTATCCGTTGATGATGAACGTTGTTCCTCTGCACAACTTTCGGTTGCCACTCGCCCATGCACACATAGATTCCAGATTTTAGCATGTCCTAGAATACTGCAGATCGATACTTTCTCTATTCTGCAGTGCAGATGCTGCAGGCCAAGCGAAGTTCACCACGATGTTGGCGATGATTCCGATCAGGAGAAATGGATGAGAGTAGAGCGTCGTTGTCGCGGTGCGTGTTCAGTAGGCGCCAGGTGATGAGCACCTTAATTTTTTGGCACTGGATTCCCGTGGCGCCGTCCTCTGACGCAGCAGCCAAACCAACAGTGTGAAAGAGAGCTATTCGCGCTCGGATTCGCCCGAGTCCGCTTTACTTTATCTTATCCGTCTTAATTCTTAAGATTCCGAGGAAAGGAAGGAAGATGGGGTTCATGATCGGCCAGCACGCACGACCGTGCCGCTTTGCTGACGGAGCGCATCGTATCTGCCGGTGGACCTGCTGAAACTGAGAGGAGAAGCCGAGCTGCTTCCGTTCGGACACACGGCAGAAGATATACCTCGAGGATGCCTGGATCTGGATGGTAAGGGCACCTCCAACGGCACTCCGCATCCCTGCCTGGCCTGTCCGAATCTGTCCGAACGGACAAAACAGGCCCTTCAACAGGCCGGCGCATATGGACACTTGTCCGCGCGGGCAGCCAAACTGGACCAAACCTGGCCCAAGTTTGGTCCAGGTTTGGGGAGGCGAGGACACAGCGCGTGTCCTCCGCGTGTCCTCCCTTTGTCCGCCCCTGGCCCACGCGCCAGGGAGAGCGGCCGCTTCGCCTGGTCCTATTAAATGGGTGGGTCGTGGGTGGGTGGCCGCCCATCGCTATCCACTCCCACTGGCCACTCCCACTCGCCGGCCGACGCAAACCCTAGCCAGCGCCACCGCCACTCCCACTCGCCGGCGATGGTGAAGAAGCCCTTCTGGCCGTGGAAGGGCGGCCGGAACAACCACGAGGCCTCGAGCTCTCGTGGCCCGCCGCCACGGCGCGCTATGCCCGTGCCTCCACGCCGCGCTCCCGCCGCCGCGGCCGATGCGGAGGCCGCCCGCGCCGCTCGCAACGCGCGCCGCCGGGCGCACCGCGCGCGCGTCTCCCTGGAGGTGGCCCAGATCTACTGGGAGGCGCGGCAGCCGCTGCCGTGGGGCGACGCCCACCTCCCCGAGGGGTGGCATCTCAACCGCCGGCGCGTCCCCGTGCCTCCCGTGCCACGCTCCGGCCGCGAGCGCACGGAGGAGATCCTCCGCCGCCGTGCCCTCCTGCCCCCTGTCCTCGTCCACGACCCGGCCTACGCCTTGAACAGCGAGCTGTGGGACAGGTGGTTCGAGCTCGAGCATGACCACCGTCGCCGGGCCGCGTTCCAGGCGGCCGCGCCGGAGGACTACAACCTCCCGCCGCCGGAGGAGGAGGTGGAGCCTCCGGAGGACTCCGACTTGGACTGGGAGTCCGAGGAGGAGGTCAAGCCTCCTGTGAAGACGAAGGTCGAGGAGGACGAGGACGACGAGGAGCTCAAGCAGGCCATCGAGGCCTCCGAGCTGGAGGAGCTCGGGCGTTGGCCCGATCTGGCGACTGCGCTCCGTGCGTCCGCCGAGGCTGCGGCGGAGCAGGCCTTCATGGAGCAGGCCCGCATGGAGCAGGGCCGCTGGCAGGTGCCCTGGTCACCGTGGCCACAGCACGGCGAGGGCCAGGCGTACGTGCCCCCACCGGCATGGCCACAGGCACCCGTGGCGCCGGCCACGCCTCCACCCGCGGCGCCACCGGCGTGGCTGTACGCCGCGCCTCCGTACATCATCCTCGACCCCTCCGACGACGAGGATGAGTAGGACGCCAGCAACGCCAACAGGCCGGCGCCGCCGCCGCCCATTTTGCCCCTCCGACGACGCCGGCGCCGCCCTATCCCGAGTCCTAGCCATAGCATAGGCTAGTTTTTTTTTTGGTTGTCCTTCTGTCACTGGCCACTGGGCCCTATCGAACTACTGGCCGCTGGGCCCTATGTAATATTAAGTTTTATTCATGTCCTCTTTTATTATGCGCCGGGCCGTTGGGGGCACTTCCTCCGCAAAAGGGACAGAGGCCCAAAAATGGTCCGCGGACCGCCCAAAGCGGACAAAATCGGTCCGCTTTGCCTGTCCATATGCGGAGGGCCGTTGGAGGTGCCCTAATGCTATACCTCGAGGAAAGAAATTCAATCATGTGCACGACACAACCCAGTGACAGCCACTATACAGATACTGTTATTCACATTTTGTGATCCGATTAAACCCTTGGTCTTTCAAGACTTTGTGTATCCACGGACATATCTATACTTTTTATAAAGCAAAACCCCACTAACTTACAATAAATGATTCTCTCTCAACATGCAAGCTATCCACATCACTTCCATTTTTAGCTAACCAATTGTCTACATCATCCCACTAAAATTCATTACTTATTACATCTTTACATGCAAGTATCCACATCATCTTTTCCTTTAGCCATTAATTAAATTGTCCATGTCATCCTTTTTTATTTTGTCGTTCGAATGATAAGACCACACAATCTTGCAATGTAATTACCAAATAAAATCATGTGTTAGGCGAACACCGAAATTAGTTTGCCAACCAAGTGATTTTTTTGGTTGCATATTTCTATAGTCTGCTTCAAAATTTTATGCGTTTATTAGCTTTTTAAGAGATACCCACTGCAACGTGCGGGGTATCATTCTAGTACAAGTAAATCGGAAACACTGGTCTCGGACACGGCCAACCCATAGGCCCGCCGAGCAAATAGTGTGACTGTCCCGGGTATACCTGGCCATGGGAAGCCCGGCCCGGCCCGAAATTTCCGGGCCCATGCAGTCATGGGCTTGCCCACGGGCCGGGTCTGGGCCTCAGATTTTGGCCTGATGGACGGGACGGGACGAGACGGGACTGGGCTTTGCATATTGGTGTTTTCAGGAAGAGGCCCGGCCCGACGGGATTTTGCAGTCATGGGATGGGCCAGGGCTTGAAATATAGGCCCGATGGCCTGGCCGGGCCGAGCCTGGGCCTGGGATTTTGCCCGCGGGCTTTTTTAGGCCCGGCCCGTCCCATGGCCAGGGATGGTCTCGGGGCTCGAGAAAATGAGGGTCCTAACAATAGGGTTTATTAGTGATCACCATACTATTATAAATTGCATACAAGATCTTATTAAATATCTAAAAAGTAAAATATTCAATTTGTAGGAACAAGTCCATGTAGATTAATACGGTCTAGCATATAGGCTGATACAAATCATACAACGTTTACTAAAGAATTATTAACTAGATTTACATAGTAAATTCTACGCATGAATTTTTTATTCTAGAAAAACTTCAAGGCAATTGTTCACATCAGATGATACCAAGTGCATTAAAAGCGAGCATATCACATAATCAAATCGAACGTTTACAAATAATATATTATTATGCATTATAATTGTATTATCCGTTGATTTCGATACCAAGTATATAGCATACACAAGTTTTAAACTCGTAATCAATCCATAAGAGCTCACAAGACAAATTTGACCATGAAAAAACCAATAAAGAATCTTGTTAACATTTCAATTTATGTTTTAGAAGTTTCTATATTTACCTATGGTTAACCACTCATATACTGAAACATTTGTTAAGATATTTTTTAGACCATATGTTTTAGAGATCTCTAACATAAATATGAACAATAATATATAATTTGTAAAATTATAACATAAAATCTATGAATGAAATAAAATTACAAAATCAATTTTTAAATATGACACAATGCAAGTGTGTTTTTCATCGATATATATTACAAACATATAAACAAACTTAATTAATATTTAGTAACTTTATTACGTGATAAACCATGTCAATAAGTAATAGACAATTATATAGATAAGACCATAGCATGCTACACATGAGTTTGAAGTATAAATGTTTAATATAAAAAATATAATTAATTCAATTTGCTTTGCCCTAGATCATAGTTATGCTTAGACCTGCCTTCTCTTGGAATGCATATGTAAAAATAAACAACACAAAATCAAAGTTCTTGCTATTGCTGATTGGGTTGTTTTTTAGAATAATTTTTTTCTTCCTGAATCTTGGCTCCGGCTTGTTGACACTCTAAGAGGATGGGCAAGATCTTTGATAAAGAAAATATCTTGTTATTATTTTGTTAACTGTGATTAGTATTTTCATAGAAAAATGGGTATTAAGTTGCATATACTATGCAAGTCATCTGAGGCCCTATATGTCCAAAAGTCAGCATTATATTTTAGCGCTAGACCTAGAAATGTGGAGCTTGGCCCAAAGCCGGCCCGAAAGTCCTTAGTAGGACCAAGTTAATTAGTGATTCTTTTTTACAAAACACTTTTATTATTTTATATCCAAAAAACTATTTGCTAATGCAACGTGAGCCTAGGCCTGGCATTTTCATGTTCGGTCTTTGCCAAGTCGGGCCTGAACCTGGCCTGGCCCGAGGTTTTTTCCGGTCTAGTGCATACCCCACATCAAAATTTATTTTCCAAATAATGAACTAAAATTTCCAGCATTTGGACCTAGAATGCTGGTTTCAACGTCCACTCCCCACACATCTAGCCTACGTATATATCTAGGTCACTCACACAAGTGCACCCAATAACCGGTGGCACACACACACAATTTTGGAAAAGGGTGACCCGTTTTGACATAATTTTTTTACCATGTTTTTTATATTTGACTAAAATTTAACATGATGTGACATTGGAGGCAATAAATCCTAAATAAGCTATTAATAAATACATACGTATAAGCTAAACGTATTGACAAGTGACAACCAGATTTGGGATTATTAAAAAATTCTACTATGGTATATAGGCCAAACAAAAATCTCAGAGTGGGCCACACCCTTGATTCGTCCTGCCAATAACACAACCTAAAATGGTTTCTCCGTTTCTGTGAGCCACAATCATGTGTGTGAATGTGAGCGATAATATTTGAACTTTCTTGGAGGCACAATTTTTTCCGGAGCATGGAGAAACTACAAGCTTTTGTGCGGTGCCTAGTTTCCTAGTGGAGCTCAGCTCGACTCGTTAGTGTTTCAGTTCGGTCGAATCATCATATGTTTTTTTAATACTAGGTAATCCACGAATTCAAAGAAAAAAGATTCACTGGGAAGAACCTTACTTGGTAATTTTAAAAGCATCATAAATACCCTAATACAAATACCTAAAAACCATCTACTACAGTTCGAAAAGCTTGATAGGTATACAGAAAAAGAGAAACCCCGTGCGCGGTTTTTGTGTACAAGTAACCAAAGCAGTTTAGAGTTATAAACTTATAATAGCAGAAAGGGTGCTTAACCTTAATTAATTTAGCATGAACGTTTTATGTGGAGAACTGGACGTAATCAGACATTCTTTTTGATAAGATCGAAGATTCATGGCCAGCATTTGGGTCTACGCCCCACCACACCAAGTCACCAACCTTTGAAGGCCAAAACTAGTTGACAGTATGATGTAAAAGCATTTGCTACAACTTGATGTCTTAGCCAAACAAACTTATAGTGGATAATCAAACTATGTCTTCTGCTGCGTTTTCAGAGTGCCCTCGGCCATCCAACCAGAGGATCAACATCTCGAAGAAAGGCATTGCAATTTGCTTGTAATGATATGAGCAGCTAATCATGTGCGCTCGGTTGTTGATGCTCCTTCCCACAAGAAGATTCTAGCAATGGCACACGTGCGCGTGGCGAAAAAAAAAAGGAAAGCAAGAGTGCGCGTTTGGATTCCGCTGACGGGAGCACCGTACCCGTTCGAATCCAGGCCGGCGGCGGCGGGCCTCGCGGGCCAACGCCCTTTGAGGATAAGACCGCAGCCCACTAAACAATTTGAGCAACACGTCACTGCTAGGTCCCAAGAAAGCAAGAGCACTTCCACTGTTCCACATGATCCTTTTCAGCTCTAGATTAGCTTATCCGCTTTGGGGAGCTCGGTTCTACGCATGCGTGGGCGACCCCAAACAATGGCGAACGGCCGGCGATCGAGGCTTGATCTTACTAGTTGCAATCCCTTTGGGGCATTTCCCCTCGTTTCGGAATTGCTCGTACTGTAGTAGGAATATATGTTTGCACGCGCCGTCAAGCATGACCCATCCACGCCGCATTGCAGACCCCAGATCAAAAGAGGATCAGATTTGCTCAGCTAAAAGAAGGCCAGATCTCTCGTCGAAGGTGATCGAACCTTTACGGCCGATCGATTCTCGGGTTATTCCCTGATCCAAAACGCTTCGCCCCGATTCGGCCACATGCATATGCCAATTGCCAGCCAAAAGACCAGATATTTTCAGCCAAAGAAAGAAACAAGTGGGCGCTACCAGATCGTCCAGGACTTCACCGGCCTTTAGACTAGGTTTATACTAGGTTTTAGTTAAATTTCATCGATTTTTATATAAACTATCGAATTTGAATGAAAAATCTTAAGTTTCAATGAATTGCGTCGTATCTTTTTTTTCCCTGGAAAACCTATTGGGAGCAACCGGTGGGGCGCGGCGCTCCCAATAGGCGGCAACGACTGCCGGCACGCCCAATATCGACTGTCCGGCAAAGTTGCCGGACGCTCTATTGGCCTCGCCGGTGGAGATGCTCTTAGTACTAATTGCAATTCCTTTGGGGCATTTCCCCTCGTTTCAGAATCGTTCGGACTGTAGTAGGAATATATGTTTGCACGCGCCGTCATGCAAGACCCTTCCACGCCACATTGCAGATCCCAGATGGCAGATGAGTGAGAAAGAAACTAGCTGAAGATCGGATTTGCACAGCCAAAAAGAGTATTTTTTGTCAAATCTGGCACTTTTACGAAACTAAGGACAAATCTGGCCCCTCTGCGAAGCTATTGTCAAATCTGGCCCCTGAGGTCGGCTCCAGAGAGGATGGCGCGGACCTTGTACATGTCGGCTCCATCCTCGTTGGCGCCGACCCCTCGTTTTAATATTTTTAAGTCCTTGCGAAAATTGTGGGACTTTCTGGATGGCGCCGAACTGAACAAATTCGGCTCCATCCTCTTTGGCGCCGAACTGAAGAGGCCAGATTTGAAAATAGTTTTGAGAAGAGGCCATATATGTGTTTAGTTACTCAAGAACGCCAGATTTGTCAAAAAATACCCAAAAAGAAGACGAAGGCGAACGGGTACCACATTGATCCATCTACGCAGCTTTGCCCTTTACGGCCAATATCCTCGGTTTTCCCTGATCCGAAACGCTTCGTCCCGATTCGGCCACATGCATGCCATTGCCAACCGAAAGACCAGATATTTTCAGCCAAAGGAAAGTGCCAAGTGGGCCCTCCCAGATCGTCCAGGACTAGTGTAGGGATCGATCTCCTTTCCAGTGATAATGCTAGGTAGGCAGGTTCACCCCTAGCCGTTATGTATACAATGATCGGGTTGCGTCTGGTATGATCGGGTGCTTTATCTAAACTAGGCAGGTTGGCTAACTTTTCTACTCTGATAGCATCTCTGAACGGCCCTCAACCGCCGTAACGAAACTTGTTTCTGATCAATCTGAAAAGAATACCGTCGTGTTCCATCTCTCATGTCTCATTCTCGCCGGCGGCCGGCCAGCATGGTGCTGCCAGCGGCGTATGAGTTGGGAATCTTGACGAGCATTCAGGTGCAATGCACGGGTCTGATTGATCCAGGCGAAGAAGAGGTGACGAAGGTTCGGGGTGTGGAAAATGAACTCTGGTTCCCGGCCCACCACCACCACCAACGGGGCCATCATCTTCGATCGGAATCTGATGCCTTAGCTATGGACGGCGTGACTCCGGCGATCAGAGTCCAGTGGGCACTGGCCACTGCCGGCCGCTGCTTGGAAGCTGCGACGCAGCTACGGTACACAGTTTGGCTGCTTCACTTTTCCTCTTTTCTTCTCTGGTTGTTGTGTTGTGCTCCAGGTTGTGTGCACACGAACGGCACATGCTTGTGGCGGGAGTGAATTCGTTAGGCGGGCTACATTATTTTTGTGGCTGAGAGGGGTTTAGTATTTCAGCAGTTGACAGTATATGGAGTATCATTTTTTGTATGTATTCTGAGAAAAAATATTACTACTTGAAGCGATTTGGAAGGAAGATTGGCATGTTTCTTTAGGGCGATTCCTAGGGTCTGCAGCCTGTAGGAGTATGCATGACTGCATTCTAGCCGAAAAGCTAAGGGTGTGTTTGGTTCAGTGGCTATGAAAAAGTGGTTGGGGAACTGGTTGGTGGTAACCATTTTTCATATTTGGTTGTGTGGATTAGTTAGCCAAGTTTTGTGCTTGGTTGACGGCATAAAAGTGGTTGATAAGAGATGGATGTGGTGATATGGTTACATCACAATATGACCATGAGAATGCCTCGTGACATGAGATTTTGATAATATATATCAATTAAAGTATGATGCAAATACAATGAATCAAATTGAATAAAATTTTGAACGTATGTCCCACTAGAACGTATGAACAACAAAAATGTTCAATATCACACTTCAATGATGTACCAAATATTACATAGGAAACTTGCAAATAGTGCATACTGTAGTGCCATATGTAACAAATTTATGATATTGGGGAAATCTTGGCCGTGGTGCAGGTGAAGCTCGATTAGCCGTCGCTGTAATTTTTTTGTGGTATTGGGGAAAGAACGACGAGGTTTTCTTGCCCTTTTTCTTTTTTGGAGAGAAGGTGAGCAACGCAAAAAAATATTTCAGAGGTGATTCTAGCATCTCGCCCTAGGGTGGTTGGAGCCAACCACCACATTTCTGGTGGTTGAGCTCAACCATCTTTTAGAGTGAATATTCCTAAAATGTGGTTACCCCCACACCCAACACCACAAACCAAACAAGGGCTAACCACCTAAAAAGTGGCTACCACTAACCACCTGGTGGCTAGCCACCCAACCAAACGCACCCTAAGAGTCCAAGTGAACAGGCCCAGCCAAGCACCATGAACGAACTAAGATGACCTACTGCCTAGGGAATGTCCCTTTTGTGGAAAACTAGGTAAATGCCCGTGCGTTTCAAAGGGTGAAAAAAAGATCAGAGTTGTGGAGGCTTAAACAAAACCCGGCCAATTTCAACGCGACATGTTATAAAAACCGGCTAGTGTCATCATGTCCACGACACGATGTGCCAACGAAGACATGTGAGCAGAGAAAGAACAAGATAGATAAATCATTGTGGGAGGAATTTGGATGTAAATGCGTGAAACTGGTTTAAGCATGTGCTCCAACACTGGCTACACTAAAGCCTTTACCTAGGAATCCACATCAATTTTTTTTAAAAATACATGACATGTAACTCCCGAAAAAATCGATTGTCAAGATACACAAACATAGATATAACAATTAAATCTTTATTGAGCCGAACTGGTTTTGGTTCTGATCAACACGGAATCAATATTTCAAAGTTGAAGTACTCCTTCCGTTCCACAATATAAGATGATTTAGTCTTTTTTCACATGCACATACACACATGTATCTAGACACGTTTAAGTGCATGTGTTCCTTCTTTTTAGTATGAATCTAGACATGCATGTGTAACACCTAAAACATCTTACATTGTGAAACGGAGATCTTACATTGTGGAACGGAGGGAGTACATCTTTTCAGGAGACAAAGATTTGTCATGTACACCATGCAGTTTTAACCTTCACCGGATATTTAACTTCACTATGCACAAATTAACTTATATTTTTTCAGAGATATTTCGAAAACATCAAGTGCAAGCTGGTGAGGACATCTTATAAGCATCTTGTTCAAATCTAATTGTTTTCTCTAGCATACACAACTTAGAGAAATGCACAAATCTTTACACGCAATTTAATTATTTCCGTTGGTGATTGAAAGCTCTTCAGCATTCCAGGATCCTATTGCGACGGACCTTCGAGTCTCTTCACGCCACCATCAGTCCGGCTGCCTCCATCATACTGGCAGACTCGACAACGACGTCGGCCTAGCACTTGCATCCAAAACCACCATTGAAGAGACCCGTTCCATGTGCACTTGCATCCAAAACCATCATTGAAGATACCTGTTCCATGCTTCCTGAAACTCCTCGCCATGGCGCTGGTCGCATACTCGAATCTTGCACTCCTGCTTCTGCCGCCTCTCAGATGTCAGGTGAACTTGTCATCAACTTCTGTCTGAGAACATAGAACTGGGCTATTATGATTGTTTCTTATGGTTATGCCTTACAGATTATGATAAGGAAGTGCATTCATTGACTGGGAAGGCATCAGATCCCTACAAACCAGGAAGCACAAACCATCTAAAATTCGACCCCCTTGTGTAAGTGCTACAACTGAAATGCATCGCTATAATTAAGATAAGGTGGCGGAAAAAAGTAAACCGTATGATAATTATCAACAAATTGATGGCAAGTTACAACACTACAGATGAAAGTGAACAGGACTGAGATCAAGGGCTTATAATGTAATCGATGCAATAAGCAGTATGACCTAAAGCACAATGAGTAAATACTCTCCACGACTCTGAAAGAAAAGCATTCAGTAATGCATAAATAAATATCTGAAATGAAGTTATCAAAGAGGCACGGGAAAGTAGAAACTATTTTGTCGAAGGGACAAAAGTGAGTAATTATTTGGATTGACTTTGGAGTACGGCATGTTTTTTGCCATCTGTTCAACAAAAACAAATTAAAAAACCGTTGCTTTAAGACACATCAGTTGAAGAGCAGAGCAATGGATCGACCACCAACCTAGTCAAGAGTTGGAACATCAATCTCTTCTCCAGTTTCACTTTCTTTGAATGTTGCGGCTTGGATAGACAAGTGATCTTTCCTGACTGTTTTTGGTAGCATTTCTCGAGGGCATCAGTCCAATGCAAGCAAAATTACACCAAATGATATGCAAAAGAAGCATCAAAAGTACGTACATAATATGTCATAATGAACCGTAATCAAAATTAAGCATCAAAACAAATACTGTGATGTGTCCTAGTACACAGGCTGGAGAGGAAACCGTGATCCTGAACAACAAAAAAATAATGCTAGTGCTTAAGGAGAACAAAGCGAGGTTAATCAGTCATACAATCAAAAATAAATGACCTAAATGAAAAATTAGCCATCGTTCCCATAGACATTCACCACTCCTTTCCTAGATCCAGTACTTCATGTGAAGCATCTCTCTAAATCTCCCTTCACAAATAGTTTCTTTATGTCTACCACCAATACAAAGGAAGAAATAAATGTGGACATACCAGAAGGGGAACTCTCAGCCCAAATATGATCATACGTTGAACGACATGCCACCGCTATCTTTCTGGTGTCTGTATAGCCCTTACACTCTTTGTGGCCTCAAGCACGTGACATCTCCATTCTGGACCTCTGTTGTTCTCCTCTTGGAGCATCACCACCAGTGGGAGATGGTTTGAGGAAAATATTATGTATAGAAGCATGGTTTGTCAGGGAACTATGTACAAATCAAGAGACATATAGTTATTTCATTATTTCACGATTGAGAGCCCTGAAATAGGAACTGGTTATGGTCGTATACAGACATATGCCTACTCAATGTGGTGAACTCCATCTTGTTGGTTAAAATTTCAAAGAAGGAAATAAATCCAATTTATTTTTGAAGACATGCTATCGAGGACTTCTGATCCTGAAAAATTGTGTAGACTGTTGTCATCAGTATACTGCTTGAGGCCGTAAAGACCGTACCAGTGAGGAATAGACAGAGGCGAACTAACCTTGGAGAGCGCATGTCTCATTTTCTTCACCCATATTTGGCCTTATCAGCACAACACATCAAAGTATGCAACCTGAACTCTGAGCACAAAGCATCCCACGACGTTAATGGAGAAGGGGGCTATGGGAGGGAGGGAGGCGATGCTAGGAAGAGATAGGTTTGAGAGGATCCAGGAGGCGGCGATGCTCATGGGGGGATAGAGAGAAAGTACGAGGACTCACCAAGGAAGATGATATGCATGTTGCTGCTGTTGCTACTAAGGACCTGCTCAGGCACCTGCTCCCGCGTGCTCAGTTTGTTTCCTCAGGTTGCCGGTCAAGGAATTGAGCACGTGGTCGCCGTCGTCTCCCCTCGCCGACCGGCGCGCCGCGGCTGGACCGATACGCGTCGAAGCCACCCATCCCACATCCAGTCCAGGGTGAGCTCCTCCTCGCCAAATTCGAAACCCTGGACAGCCTCGCCAGTCCAGGATGAGCTCCTCCAAGAGACTCCACCCGAAGTTAGAATGCAAGGGCCGCGTGCAGCAACCGCACAGATGGGGAAGGAGAGGATGGGGCTGGCGGTGGCGGCAGCGGGATCAAGGAGAGCTCACTGTAGCGGACCTGCACTTAAAAATTGCAAGATCCCTGTGTATAGTGCAAACCCTGGATCGATTCATTTGCACACACAGTTTAAGATGAAATATCACAACAAAGTATCAATTATTACACGTGGATCCAGTACTTAGGAAAATATCCATTACAAATTGCATAGCACGAATCTAGCTTTGAAAGAGTAAACAGCAGAAATAAAAGTAGCAGTGAGTCTCCATCATCTTCATGTGCCACAGGCAAAAACATGTTGGTTGTAGACCCGAAACCCTTATACGAAACCTCACTCATCGTCTGAACAATCTGCAACAGGAAAAATGTTGCAACAAGCTGGGTCAGAACCATATAAAATGGAACTGACAAGTGACACTCTGTGGACACTTAGTGGAATAACTCTAATATCCTATATGCATATTTGGCTGGTGGAGTTCAAGGCTATTTTGCATAAAGCCAACTTTTCCTAACTCTTTGGAAAACATTTTTCTTCTTATCGAGACATCCATGGCATGAAAACCACTGTCTCATCTACCCTTGTTCACCCATCAAAATTTTACTTGAGAAGTTGGCATGTTGGGATCCTCCGTTGACGTCCTTGATCAGCTGCTCAGAATTGTCCGTAACCGGGGACACGGCTAAGTACTTAGTTTTGACACTCTCGAGAGGCTGTGCACGTTCACCATTAACTTAACCAACCCAAACTATCCCCACACTCCAGTAGTGATAGGGGAAAAGAAGAAGGTTAAGACGAGATCCTTCAGAAGCATTTTCCCACCCCATACCGGCCTGACGCGCTCCACCTATAATCCTCTACCACCACCTGTCAAGCCGGGGTGAGTCCACGCAACTTATTCGATCAAGACAGAGCCCATATGACCAATGGCTGCACTGGAAGCAATATTCACTTGGAGTACTTCAAATCCCTTTGTTCCTGGGTGGTCGTCCACAAGTGTAATTCCTTAGGTAAAACCCCTGGGAAACCACTCAACATAAACCAAGCAATCCCAATTCCACCCAGGTGTTTCATTTTAACTTAGTAGAAATTAGCTTTTCCATAAAACAACTTTTGCATAGCACTTCAATAAACTACTAAGTTAAAAGTAGGATTCTAGACCATCTAGTATAGGAATACTATTATAAACAGTTTTTGCATAGCAATTCTACTAACTCCTACACATGCTTAAGAAAATATACTAATCATGCATAGATAAAATACTTAGGAATTTTATGAATGTGCCACTTGCCTTGGCAGCAAGCAGAGCAGGAGTAGCAGTTCAAGAGTCTTCGTTCCCTCCGAAAATTCTAACACATAAAACAAGCCACAAATAAACATACACATATAACATTGCAATTATAAATATGATATGCTAAAATGAAATTTAACACACAAGGAATTATTTATACTAACTTTTCTGGTTTATTAAATCATGCATGAAGTAAAAATGCATTTAAAACAATTTCTAACAAAAACCATTTAACAAAACAATATTAAAATACATAAAAAAGGTAATAACACAAGATTAAAGTTTTCTGTAATTAAATTTTTTATTCAAAAGTTGTAAAACAGTACTACTGGACAGGACATAAAATTTGTGGCATTTTGCAAAAAGAAACATAATAAAATAGTTTGTAGGATTGAAATATACTAAAAATCTCAATTTAAGCCTCTGATTTTTATAAACATTTTAATATATCCAAAATTAATTCTAACAGTGGCAATATAATCTACAGAACCAAAGGTTTCCAACTATATTTTATTTGCAATTTTTGAACATATAGATTTAAAGATATGTCAAATTTACTCAAATCAATCATTTGAAATTTGAATTTTTTTGAACTTGTCAAAACTGAAAACTAACTGATCCAAAATAAACTACAGATCCAAGGATCTCAAATATATAAAATTTATTAAATTTGGCCAAACAGACTCAAGTTATTAAATTTACAAGTTAGTGCAAATCTGTTTAAAAACAGAAAATAGGGAATAAAACAGGCTACGTGGCGCTCTCTGATTGGTTGAAAACGTTTCGGCCAGGGAATTAACAGGAACCGTTAGATCTAACTTAAAAGGGAAAAGACGGTCCAGATCTGACCATACCCTTTCGTTTAAAGAGATCTAATCTAAGCCGTATGAGGTAGATCCAACGGACCAAACGCGAGCGGCGCTAGGTCGCCGGAGTTGCTCCGGTTGCGGCGGAGCCATGGCTGGCGTCGCGCGCTCCGGCGAAAAGAGAGGGGTGGGAGTAGCGGATCATACCACGCGAAACAGGAAATCGAGGCGAGCACGGTGGCGAGATGGAGAGTAGCAGATCGTCCTGGTGTTGCCGCAATTCCTCGCCGGAGTTGCTCCAGCGGCGGTGGTCGTTGGTCGAGGACGTGCGCGTTGATCTGAAGGCAGCAAAAATACGGGACCGTGTCAGGGAGATGCGCAACAACAAAAGAAGAAGAATGGGAGGGAGAGGAGAGCTCGGGGTGTCCTTGACTCGCCGGAATCGAAGAAGTTCGCCGGCGGCAGTGGCGGACGGCGGTGGACGGTTCCGAGCAGCCTGGGGCGCTCGGGTCGGGATTTTTGCGGTGAAAGAGAGAGGAGGACTTGGGGGTTAAGTAGGCGTGGACGGGAGGGGCGATAGCGGCCTTGAATGCCCGCAATGATGAGGAGATCGTCGCGGTCTCCTTCCATGTCGAGCTCGCGTGATTTGGGGGCGGGGAAGAAGAAGGTGACGTGGCCGTCGGTGCTAACTGGTGGGACCCGCATGACAGGGAGAGAAAAGAAAACGAGGCCGTGGGCTGCTGCTGGGCTTCTGCTGGACAGTGCGCGCGCGCGAGGGAGTTGGGCTGGGCTGGGTTGTCTCAGGCAAGGTGGCCTTCTTCCTCTCTTTTTTTTGTCCTTTTTCCTTTTTCTTTTCTAAAAACTTTTATAACTTTTGTTTTAAAACTCCAAATTGATTCAAACCAATTTGTAATTTTTTGTAAAAACAAACCTTATCAAAATAAACTATTTGGTAACACTTTCACACAATTTTATTTACAAAGGAAAACTTGGGCATTAAAGTTTATTATCACCCATTGTTTTTAAAGAAAATAGTTTTATTTCTTTTTAATTTTTTTGAAAACCCAGGTGCAAAAGTAGTAATGCAATGAAATGATGCATGCCATGCTTGAAATTTTTATTTTGTGAAAAATTGGGATGTTACAAACCTAACCCCCTTAAGATGAATCTCGCCCTCGAGATTCTGATTGGCCAGCAAATAGGTGAGAGTGGTCTTCCTTAAGATCATCTTCTCTTTCCCAAGTTGCTTCTTCCTCTGTGTGGTGATTCCACTGAACCTTGCAAAATTTGATGATCTTGGTTCTGGTAACACGTTTGGCTGTCTCCAAAATCTTTATAGGCTTCTCTTCATAAGTGAGATCACTTTCCAATTGAACTTCCTCTAGTGGCACTGTGTCTCTTAGCGGCGTTTCTGCCATTTCTGGGTGACACTTCTTCAACTGGCTGACAAGAAACACATTGTGAACTGCGGAAAGAGCTTCTGGTAGTTCCAACTCATATGCCACTTCTCCTTTGCGGGATAGAACCTTATAGGGTCCAATAAACCGTGGTGCCAATTTTCCTTTGATTCCAAACCTCTTCACTCCACGTAATGGTGAGACTCTAAGATAGGCTCTATCGCCCACCTCATAGGTGACTTCCCTTCGTTTGGAGTCAGCATAACTTTTCTGCCTGGATTCTGCTATTTTTTACCTGTCCTTTATCAGTCTGACTTTTTCTTCAGCCTCCTTGATTATGTCAGGACCAAACAGACTACGTTCTCCTACGCCACTCCACAGTAGTGGTGTAGTGCACTTCCTTCCATACAGAGCTTCAATTGGAGATATCTCTATGCTTGCTTGGTAGCTATTATTGTAAGAGAACTTAGCATATGGAAGATTATCATCCCAGCTAGACTTATAGTCTAGAGCACATGCTCTCAGCATATCCTCTAGGATTTGATTTACTCTTTCAGTCTGTCCATCCGTCTGTGGGTGGAACGCTGTGCTAAACTCTAATCTAGTCCCCAGTGATTCATGTAACTGTTTCCAGAAATGTGAAGTGAATTGAGGACCCCTATCTGACATAATCTTCTTGGGAACTCCATGTAGACACACAATTATCTTCATGTAGATGTCAGCTAGCTTGGCACTGGTATAGGTAGTCTTCACCGGCACGAAGTGAGCTACCTTCGTCAAACGGTCAACAATAACCCAAATAGAATCGTACCCTGATTTGGTTCTAGGCAGTCCTGTGATGAAATCCATCCCAATCTGTTCCCATTTCCAATCCGGCACTGGTAAGGGTTGTAGTAAACCAGCTGGCTTTTTGTGTTCTGCCTTCACGCGACTACACACATCACACTTGGCAATGTATTCAGCAATATCTCTCATCAGATTGTTCCACCAGAATCTTTCCTTCACATCCATATACATCTTGCACTAGTAGGAGAATGCCTTTTAGTGGCGCACCAAAAACACTTTTTGTGGCGCATGGTGGGTGCGCCACTAAATCCTCGCCACTAAAATTTTATTTCTGTGGCGCACGGCCCCATGCGCCACAGAAAGTGCAAGATTTTGTGGCGCACCCTGAAGCATGCGCCACAGAAATATTTCTGTGGCGCACCCACCACCATGCGCCACAGAATTTTTTTTGAATTTCAAAAAAAAAAGGGCGGCCAGATCTAGATCTGGATCTAGATCTGGCCGCCGGAATTTCGCCAGAATTTGGCCGGAGCTCGTCGGAGGCCGTGGTGCCCGTGGCCATGGCCGTAGGTGGCTTGGTCGGTGGTGGGTGGAGGTCGCCGGAGGTGGTGGAGGAGGAGAAGGTCGCCGGAGGTGGTGGAGGAGGAGAAACTCGCCGGAGGTGGGTGGAGGAGGATCGCCGGAGGTGGTGGAGGAGGAGGAGAAGCTCGCCGGAGGTGGGTGGAGGAGGGTCGCCGGAGGTGGTGGAGGAGGAGAAGGTCGCCGGAGTTGGTGGAGGAGGCCAAGCTCGCCGGAGGTGGTGGAGGAGGAGGAGGAGAAGCTCGCCGGAGGAGGAGGAGAAGCTCGCCGGAGGTGGTGGGAGGAGGAGGAGAAGCTCGCCGGAGGTGGTGGAGGAGGAGGAGGAGAAGTTCGCCGGAGGTGGTGGAGGAGGAGGAGGTGGTTGCCGGAGTAGAGTTGAAGTAGAGGAGAGAAGGGGAGAGAAAGTGGAGGAGAAGGGATAGGAGAAGTGGAGGAGAAGTGAAATGAGAGAAAGGAAAGAAGGAGAAAGAAGAGGAAGAAGAGAAGGGCTGTGTGGCGGGATTGAAATTTCGAATCCCGCCCAACAATTCTGTGGCGCATCCGCCACCGTGCGCCACTGATTTTTTTTTCAATTTTTTTTATTTTTTTTGATTTTGTAGAAAAAAACTTCTTATTGAAATAACTTTTTACTCTTTTGGAATTTCCCGATTCTGAGAAAAGTTCACCGGGTATATTAAACGCACGACTTTTTACTCACGATTTTTTTGATATATTAAACGCATTTTTTCGACATCGTATGCAAAAGTTATGGCCGTGCAAAGTTTTTTTTTCTATTTTTTGCAAAAAAGGTCAAAATTTCATATTTCAAATTTTCTATAGCAACTAGACACTAAAACGAAACTACATGTCAAAGGATTTTCTTTTTTGAAATTTGCATCATTTTCTTTTTTTTTTACAGAACTGAAAAGGCGATCCACGGGGGGGGGGGGGGGGGGGGGGGGGGCTAGGCATGCGTGAGAGGGAATTTTTTTTTTGTGGCGCACCCACCTTCATGCGCCACAGAAAGTGACATTTCTGTGGCGCATGGAGGTGGGTGCGCCACAGAAAGTTACATTTCTGTGGCGCACCTGGCCATGTGCGCCACAAAAATGAGACTTTCTTTGGCGCACATGGCCAAGTGCGCCATAGCAATGTGACTTCTGTGGCGCACACTACCCATGCGCCACAGAAATGTGACTTTCTGTGGCGCATGTGGTTTTCATGCGCCACAAAATTGCAAAATTCTGTGGCGGACGCAAAACAATGCGCCACAGAAATATTTTTTGTGGCGCATGGCTATTTGGTGCGCCACAAAATGTCATTCCATAGAAAGGTACTTCCCTACTAGTGTTGGTGTTACCCGGATGTATGGAATAGGGTGAGTCATGAGCTTCTTGAAGTATCAACTTCCTGAGATCATTATTTTCAGGAACACATATACGTTCCTTATACCACACAGTTCCATTTTCATCCTCCCGAAAGCCTTTGGCCTTGCCTTCACTCAGGTTCTTCTTGATTTCTTCCATCACTTTATCACCTTTCTGAGCTTCCTTGATTCTTTCCATCAAAAGAGGTTGTACTTCTAATGACGCTAGGAATCCTTCAGGTACCAATTCCAACCGAAGGTCCTTAAATGCCTTGCATAGGTCTTCAGGCAATTCACTTGCTGTAAGAAAACGAGGCCGTGGGCTGCTGCTGGGCTTCTGCTGGACAGTGCGCGCGCGCGAGGGAGTTGGGCTGGGCTGGGTTGTCTCGGGCAAGGTGGCCTTCTTCCTCTCTTTTTTTGTCCTTTTTCCTTTTTCTTTGCTAAAAACTTTTATAACTTTTGTTTTAAAACTCCAAATTGATTTATACCAATTTGTAAAAACAAACCTTATCAAAATAAACTATTTGGTAACACTTTCACACAATTTTATTTACAAAGGAAAACTTGGGCATTAAAGTTTATTATCACCCATTGTTTTTACAGAAAATAGTTTTATTTCTTTTTGAAAAATTTGAAAACCCAGGTGCAAAAGTAGTAATGCAATGAAATGATGCATGCCATGCTTGAAATTTTTATTTTGTGAAAAATTGGGATGTTACACTCACGAAAGGTGGCGCCATACGTGAGAGGAGGGATGGCGGATGGGCAGCGACGGAGTGTGCGGAAACCCTAGCTGGCGCAAGAGATGCGTGGCCTGGGGTCTGGGGCAAGATTTGCTGAGCTTTGGCCCACGCACGAGGGGCGACGTTGGTGGTGGACGAAAATCTTGACGTACGAGAGGAACAAAATCTTTCTTTTAGATAGGAGAGATAAGTCCATATCACATCTCTTTTTCTTTTCCCCTCTCGCCAGATACATTTGGAATGTTGTGGGGTGTACTTTTGTCGTGAAGCTTTTGATTTCCGGCAGTTGAACAATGTGTAACTGTATGGTTGAAGAGCTACAAGAGAAAGACAAGGGACCTAGTCTCGGACTCTCGGTTGGTGTTGGTATTGCTGCTGTTTTGTGGGGCATTTGGAAAGCTCGTAATGCTTCTTATCTTCAAGGCAAATGGCCTGATGAAACATGTTTCGTTATATCCAAATTTTGCTTTTGTATTAAGTGATGGAGTATTTTGCAGGGGAAGCCGGTCGCAAGAGACTTGCTCATTTTTCTTCGTTGAACTCCTGAAGTGTGTGGCGATGGAAGTCTTTAGTGCAAGAAGCTACGCAACACGGGTTCCGAGGCCGACGGCTAGCGGAAGATGGACTGATACAAAAGGAAATACTGAAAAAGAGAGTAGAACCCAAGGAAGGTGGATTTAGACCGGTTTTATTTCTAGTTTTCTTCCAGTCCCGGTAGCCTTGTTTATGTTCTTTCTTTGTTAGGATCAAATTTGTTGATGGTTTCTATGTTACTCTTGTGTGGTGTTTTGTGTTTTGGCCGGAAATTTGTAATTTCTGATTTTCATCATTTATCAAATCGGGGGGTGGTACTGGTATGCAGTATGTGCCACACGCGTTCGGATATTGTATATGGAAGAATAAAATGTTGAAATGAAGTGGATGATACATGCATTTGGATCTGAAGAAGTCTGTCAACGCACGAACTGCATACTCGT
Organism: Poa pratensis; assembly: GCA_947311845.1. Taxonomy (NCBI): domain Eukaryota; kingdom Viridiplantae; phylum Streptophyta; class Magnoliopsida; order Poales; family Poaceae; genus Poa; species Poa pratensis. The sequence continues at coordinate 27,338,067 of CAMZMU010000067.1, forward strand.
TCTGTGAAGACAGGAAAACGGATTTGCATTCTATCAGCAAGGAAACAAAGTTCATCTAAAAAATTAAGCAATTTAGCAAATTTTAACGGATAGTCAATTTACGCCTTCCGTGTAGGCCCATCTACCTAGAAAATTTTCTCAACCCTGTCTTCAGCATCTTTTTAAACCTTATAAAAGAAGTTTGGATCCTCTTCTTTCTGCTCTTCAAAGTAGTTCAGAACTGCAATCATGTCACCCTCATCTGCCTCTAGATTCAGTGTTGCACAAAAATTGGTAATGTGCTTCGCTGTGTACGGAACAAACAACTCTGTCCCGTAAAACTCTGACATGATGTTTATCATTGCCCCTGCACATTATCAGATTTTTTTTCAAAAAACACATGTCAGCAACTTGTATTGTAAATCTAGGCAAAACTACAAGCTTTTTTGGACAACATCATTGTGGTAATAGGAAAAAATGTGATGAAAGGCACCATTTAAAAAAAATCTGAACAAACAGAAAAGTGGTAGTGCACACGACAGGCAAAAAAACACAGTTTTGTTTTGGGCAAAAAACATAGTGGTACTCGGCAAAACTACAAGCTTTTTTGGGCAAGATCATAGTTGTAGTAGGCAAAAAGATGATGAAAGGCACCATTTCATTTTTTTCCTGAACCAACAGATATTTGGTAGTGCACACGACAGGCAAAAGAACACAGTTTTGTTGGGCAAAAACATAGTGGTAGCGGGCAAAAAGATGAAGCTACCTGCAGTCAGGTTGGTGTTGTACAGATTTTTCACAAATTCTTTCTGCTCTGGAGGTATTCCTTGGTGTGACCTCAAGTACTAGGACAAAGATGGCTTCCATGTCAGTGGGTGATTGTGTTCAGCAATGAATTGAGTCACCTCCCATCTTCCATCCTTCAGCTTCACCAACATTTTTGCTTTACAAGCAGTCTGGATAATAGTTTATCTTTCCCTCTTCCTTTTTGCCTTATTCTTCGGACCTCCAACGCTAATATCTACCATCACGGACGCAATCTCAGCTGCCTCGACGTCGACCTCATCAAGTTCAACTGGGACAGGACCCACCTTAAATTGTATTTCTGCACCACCATCATTCCTGCAGACCTCCGAGAAGTTTTTTGTTTGATTGAAAACCCTTTCCTCAAAGCATACTGGTTGTAGTGCTCCTTAGCTTCAGCCAGTGTGTCAAATTACATACCAACGTGCGGGTCAAGGGGCTAGGATGATGCTTCATCATCATCAATGTCCATTGCCGCAGAACCTAAGACTGTAGCATGCACAAATGTGCCAGTGTCTGTGGTTGTTGTTGCCTCAACATTAGGCACAGGGACATTGGTAGCATTTGCTGGTTGCGGTGACTCACCAATAGCCTCATCCATGAGCCCCATAAAATAGTTTTGTGGTAGAACACCAGCCTCTTCATTTAGATCAAAAGGCACCTCATTAAGATCTAGTGCACCATCAGGAACCTGTACAAATTCAAAGAGAAAAGCAAGATCAAGGCCTGTAACAAGCAACTAAAACGCTAACAGAAAACAACTTTTTTACTTAATGAAAACCACTATATATATAATGTAGTCACTACATTTTTTTTTTGCTTATGTTACATGCATTTTTGGTGTGCTACTTAATTTCTCACATATCCTGACTGTTTTTTCTACAGGTGGACGTGGTGGGAACCAGACAAACAAGTAGATAAACAAAGACCCTGTGGTTGGCGCATTATAACTACAACAGTTCAACGCAGAAAACAAAGGATCATTATATAGCCAAGTCCCTTTTTAATGGTCTTTGTACGTTCTATGAACCATTCTGGCTCATTACTCAGACTGAGCTATTGGTTGTCTAGCATTTTGTCAATACTTTTTCGTATAGTTTTGCTGCAAAAGTACCTTCTAGTTACCTATATGATTATAGTAAGAAGTTTGCAGGATGCTTTCTTACTTCTGTTTCCATGTCTGCCACTTTTTACCATGTGCTTTTTTGACCATTTTAAGCATCTACATTGCCCAGAAATGGGGGGTAAGTTGCCCAGTATGCTGTTTTTTTCCCAACTAGCAGTACGAAAGTTGTACCATAGCTACATTCAAATTGCCTAATTTCTCTTCCATATTTGCCTACAATTGCAAACATGATGTAGCCCAGGGGGTGCTATTGCTTTGTCTAGTATGTTATTTGCCAACAAAATGTGGGGACAACTTATGTTGCCCTGGTTTGCTCACTAGAGCAGTATTAGTTGCCCAGTATTCACACGGGAGTTGCACCGTACCAGCAACTAAGTTGCCTAAAGAAAGGTTCTGTCCTTTCCCCTCACAAATTACATGCCATATAATCCCATCTACAGCCACACGAACACAATTACTCGCTTATATACATACAGAAAACTTGCCTGCCTCCAGTTATCCACCATTGCAAACCACAAAACACACTACTACTGCTCAAAAAACAACTGCCAGATATGTCCATCTTTTGTTGGGTTCATTGGTAGGCAAAACAGAGCAGTAAGCCAAGAGAAAAAAGGGATTGGTGGGGGGGGGAAGAGGGGGTACCTGATCTGGATAGTGTGATGGAGCTCCACGCCTGTTCATGGAGTTCTCAGGACCTGGAGAATACGCCATGCCTGTCTCCTTCGAAAAGAACTAGGATTTTTGAATCTGGTCTGCGTGAGGAAGGGGAAAGAGAGGGGATGGGGGTCTTGTGTTAGCTTTGGACACGGGGGGGGGGGGGGGGGGTAGAAATAGGGGCAAGGACCGGTCTAATTTGGGCAAAAAACGGTCGGTCGCCAGGCACATGGAGGGGGTCCACGGGACCATGCTTTTTTCACCTGCGCCATGTGCTGGCATGGAGCGGGGCTGGGCGATCGGTGGTCCAGTCAATAGGCCCACGTGCACGGAACGGCCGTTGCAAACAGCGAACCAGCGGCCACCGAGGGATGCGCATCGTGCGTGCTGCAGTCTTTCCTTTTTTGTCAGGGAGGGGACAGGACCTTGCCTTTTTCGGGTCGGCCGTTGCAGTCGACCAACCAACGCGCGGCCGTTGGCTAGACGCGTCCTAATTATAAATAGAATAATAATATTCTTTTTTACATTGTTTTATTTATTCAAGATACGTATTTGTTTAGAGGATACTCTCTTTGTTAAATATAGATTAATTTTTACGTGCTTCGTTGGTCACCCTTTATTGGAAGATATATGAATTGAGTTTTTTTTCCTACTTAGTACCTAAATTATCTACAATAAGAATATGTCGTAGCCTTGTTTATGTTCAAAATACGGACACAACCATCAAAGTGACATATTGACCGAGTATTCGTTTTATTTTTGCACATACATGAATTAGGCAATGAAAACACACAATAGCTTGTTTACGTCTAAAATAAGGGAACACTATCATAAAAACAACTATAAAATTATTATGAGTTTCTTGAATATGAAAAACTACATAGTCCTTTCTTAACAAAATGGGGCATGAACTTAGCGCGCACTTCTATCTGTCTCTCCCGAGAAATTAGTCGACAAAGAATGCACCCCACGTGGCTAGGAGTCTAGGAGTAAATCTGGAATTGGATGACTTTTCAAATCCGAGACACATGTGCCAAACAAATATCCATTCCAACGTCATTTCATCCGTGTCGAGCCGACGCTTCGTCCTGGTGTCCAAATCCATCCAGTCCTAAGCAATTGTAACATTGGATATCCAGGATCCAATGGTTGTTAATCTTGAATTTACACTACCATACATGCACGAAAAAGCTTTTCTACCAGATCGTCCAGGACTAGTGTAGGGATCGATCTCCTTTCCAGTGATAATGCTAGGCAGGTTCGTCCCCAGCTAGCGTATTCCAATCAATCTGAAAAGAATACCGTTGATTCGCAAAAAAAAAAAAAAAAAATACCGTCGTCTTCCATCTCTCGTGTCTCACTCTCGCCGGCGGCCGGCCAGCATGGTGCTGCCAGCGGCATGTGAGTTGGGAATCTTGACGAGCATGACCGATTCGGTCCGAAGCCCTCTGCACTGTTCAGGTGCATTGCACGGGTAGATCGATCCAATCGGAGAAGAGGTGAAGAAGTTTCGGGGTGTGGAAATGGACGCCGGTTCTCGGCCCCCCACCAGCAGGACCGACCATCATCGTCGATCGGAATCTGATGCCTTCGCCATGGACAAGTGACTCCGGTGATCAGAGTCCAGTGGGCACTGGCCACTGCCGGCCTCTGCTCGGAAGCTGCGGCGAAGGTACAGTACACAGTTTGCCTGCTTCACTTTTCATCTGGTTTTACTCCTGGTTGTTGTGCCCCAGGTTGTGTGCACACGTACGGCACATGCTTGTGGCGGGAGTGTATTCCTTAGGTGCGCTACATTATTTTTTGTGGCTGGGAGGGGTTTAGTATTTCAGCAGTTGACAGTATATATCATTTTTTGTATGTATTCTGAGAAAAATATTACTACTTGAAGCGATTTCGAAGGAAGATTGGCCATGTTTCTTTAGGGCGATTCCTAGGGTCTGCAGCCTGTAGGAGTATGCATGACTGCATTCTGGCCCAAAAGCTAAGAGTCCAACTGTCCAAGTGAACAGGCCCAGCCAAGCACCATGAATCCTTCTCTTGTGGGATGACTCGGTGGTGCAAATGACCAACATCGCCGTTACCGAGTTTTGCCTCTCGGCTTCCGTTCACATCCTAGACACCGAGGAGGAGGGTGACTTTGTGATAACCGTGGTTTACGGACCTACGGCGTCCAACCGAAAGGATGACTTCTTCGCGGAGATCATTAGCCAAAAGCCGCCTTCCGGCGTGCGATGGCTAGTCCTCGGAGATTTTAACCAAATCCGGCGTGCACAAGACAAGAATAACCGCAACATCAACCGTAGTCGAATCAACCGCTTCCGGAACGCCCTCCAAACTTGTGAGCTCAAGGAAATCCACCTCCAAAACCGGCGTTTCACATGGAGTAATGAGAGGGCAAATCCCACACTTTGCAAGCTTGATGCTTTCTATTGCAACTCCGAGTGGGATCTCCGCTTTGACACACATGTTCTTCATGCTCTATCTTCCTCCTTGTCGGATCATTGTCCCCTCATGCTTGCCGACGACCGTGGTCCCCGACGCCCAAGAAGCTTCAAGTTCGAAAAATTTTGGGTGAGACTTCCCGGATTTGTTGAGGTTGTGCAACATGCTTGGAATGAGCCTTCAAACCATGCGGAGCCTTGCCAAAACCTCTTCCACAAGCTTCGCGTCACGGGCACGAGATTGTCAACTTGGAGCCGTGGTCTCTTCCCTAACTCCAAGGTCTTGGTGCATGCCGCACTCCTCGTCATTCTTCACTTCGATTTGGCTCAAGAAAATAGAGAACTCTCGGCTAGTGAGAGGGATCTTCGGGCTAGGCTCAAGAGGAAAGTGGTCGCTTTAGCCGTGGTTGAGAGAGCTAGAAAAAAGCAAAGTGCTAGAATTACAAACATAAAAGAGGGTGATGCAAATACAAAGTTCTTCCATATGAGGGTCAACTCGAGGAGAAGGAAAAACCACATACACCGCATCAAGTTCAACAATGGATGGGTTACCGACCATGCGGCCAAAGAAGGAATTGTCCACAACCACTTCAACTCGATGCTAGGCCGCGGTGAGGCGAGAACGCAAGATTTCAATTGGGATATGATGCACTTTGAAGAGGCAAACTTGGAGAACCTTGGGGATCCCTTCACCGAGGAGGAGGTGAAAGTTGCAATAAATCAAATGCCAAGCGACAAGGCTCCCGGCCCGATGGCTTCACGGGTGCTTTCTTCAAGAAATGTTGGGATATAATCAAAGTTGACGTCATGAGGGTCATAAATCTTTTTGGCAACCTCCATGCCGAAAATTTCCAATGGCTTAACTCCGCCAACATTGCCCTTGTGCCAAAGAAGGAAGGTGCGGAAGAGGTGGGTGACTTTAGGCCTATTAGCCTTATTCATGCCATCGCAAAAATTATTTCCAAGGTGCTTGCCCTCCGGCTTGGGCCACTTATGAATGACCTTGTCTCCAACGCCCAAAGTGCTTTCATCAAGAAAAGAAGCATCCACGACAATTTTCTTTATGTCAAAAATCTTGCAAAGAGGCTACACAAGAGCAAAATTCCGGCGCTTCTCTTCAAGCTCGACATCCGCAAGGCTTTTGACTCTATCCGTTGGGAGTTCATTTTGGACCTCCTCCAACGCCGTGGGTTCCCTAGCCGTTTCCGGAATTGGATTGCCGCCTTGCTCTCCACCGCTTCTTCCCGGGTGCTCCTCAATGGCATAGCCGGACCTCCAATCCTTCATGGCCGTGGTCTTAGGCAAGGGGATCCGCTTTCCCCCCTACTCTTCGTGTTGGCCATTGACCCCCTCACTCAAATTTTGGAGATCGCAACTAGAGAAGGGCTACTTCACAAACTTCGTGGGAGAGGAACCATTTTGAGAACATCCTTATATGCGGACGATGCGGCGGTCTTTGTGGCGCCATTGAGAGATGATATCACCAACTTTGCTTCCATCCTTGAGGCTTTTGGTGAAGTGACCGGACTTTGCACAAACTTTAACAAGAGCTCCGTTGTCCCAATCAAATGTGGTGCCATCAACCTTGATGCGGTGCTTGAGGGCATCCCGGTGGCGAGGGCTTCATTCCCTATGCGCTACCTTGGACTCCCTCTCTCAATTTGGCGCCTAAAGAGGTCGGATTTCCAACACCTTGAGGATAAGTGTGTGAACAAGCTCCCTACTTCGAATGGAAGATTCATCACCACGGCCGGTAGGGCAACCTATGTCAAATCGGTCATTGCCTCTCAAGCCATCTACTACTTGACCCCTCTTGTTATTCCGCCGGGCACTATGCATTTCTTGAAAAAGATTCAACGCGCCTTTCTATGGTCGGCCAAGGACACGACAACGGGTGCTAAGTGCAAGGTGAATTGGGATTTAGTGTGCCGCCCCAAGGAGCATGGTGGGCTCGGCATACTCCACTTAGGAAAATTTGCGTCGGCTTTGAGGTTACGGTGGCCATGGCTTGAATGGAAAGACACCAACAAAATTTGGGTCGGATATGGGAATCCTTGCACAAACGATGACATGGAGTTGTTCTATGCCGCAACAACGATCACCTTGGGGAATGGCCTAAAAACCCCTTTTTGGCATGCTCCATGGTTGGAGGGGAGGAAACCAAAAGATATTGCGCCGCTCATCTTCGAGTGTTCTAGCAAGAAGAATTGTTCGGTTGGCCATGCCTTGCTTGGTGCAAGTTGGGTGGAGAAGGTGTGACTTGATGAGGAGTTCACCACCGCCCACTTCCTACAATTTGTGGAGCTTTGGTCCTTACTCACCGACATCCAACTTCAACCCAACACAAGTGATGAAATCCGTTGGAAGCTTACGGAGAATGGAGAGTACACGGCAAAATCGGCCTACAAGATGCAATTCATGGGAACCATTTTTTCCACCATGGAGAAATCGATTTGGAAGCCTTGGGCTCCTCCCAAGACAAAGTTTTTTGCTTGGCTTGCCAATCAAAATAGGATTTGGACGGCGGACCGGTTGGCAAGAAGAGGATGCCCAATTGCGGCCTTTGCCCTTTTTGTAAGCAAACGACGGAGACCACCTCACACCTCTTTGTGCATTGCCGCTACACTAGAAGACTATGGGACCTAGTAAGAGATTGGCTTGGCCTTCACACCTTGGCCACGGCGGGTTGGATAAGCCTCAACTTCAACGAATGGTGGATTTTGATGACGAGCTCCCCTCCCAACCGCAAAGCCGTTGCCTCCCTCACCCTCCTCATCACTTGGGAAGTTTGGAACGAGCGCAACGCAAGAGTCTTCCGCAACAAGAGCTCGCCCACTTTTGTTCTTTTAGATAAAATTAAGAAAGAGGCACGCCTTTGGGTTTTGGCGGGTGCCAAAAGTTTGGGCAATTTGATGCCGCGAGAGTAATTGTGTTGTAATATTCGGGTGACAAAATTATCTCAAACTTGCATTCTTGCCATCTTCTCCTTAATTAATATAAGGGGCAAAGCTTTTGCCCCACCGTTTCAAAAAAAAAAAAAAAACGAACTAAGATGACCTACTGCCTAGGGAATGTCCTTTTTGTGGAAAATAAGTCCATATCACGTCTCTTTTTCTTTTGCCCTCTCGCCGATACATTTGGAATGTTGTTGGTTGTACTTTTGTGATGAATTTCTTAATTTCCGGCAGTTGAACAATGTGTAAATGTATGGTTGAAGAGCTACAAGAGAAAGAAAAGGGACCTAGTCTCGGACTCTCGGTTGGTGTTGGTATTGCTGCTGTTTTGTGGGGCATTTGGAAAGCTCGTAATGCTTCTTATCTTCAAGGCAAATGGCCTGATGAACATGTTCCGTTTTCCAAATTTGCTTTGTATTAAGTGATGGAGTATTTTGCAGGGAAGCGGTCGCAAGGGACTTGCTCATTTTTCTTCGTTGAACTCTGAAGTGTGTTGCGATGGAAGTCTTTAGCGCAAGAAGCTAGCAACACGGGTTCGAGGCCGACGGCTAGCGGAAGATGGACCGATACAAAAGGAAATACTGAAAAAGAGAGTATAACCCAGGAAGGGGGATTTAGGCTGGTTCTATTTATTGTTTTCTTTCTATCCCGGTAGCCCTCTTTATGTTCTTTCTTTGTTAGGACCAAATTTGTTGATGGTTTCTTTGTTACTCTTATGTGGTGATGTTTTTTGGCTGGAAATTTGTAATTTCTGATTTTTTTTTTATTATGAAATCGGGGGGTTGTATGCGGTATGTGCCACACGCATTCGGTGTATATGGAATAAAATGTTGAAATGAAGTCGATGATACACGCATGGATATGAGACATGACACCTCCAAGCACGATAGCAAATGCCACTACTCATTCGGTGAAGACGGGAAAACGGATTTGCGTTCTATCAGCAAGGAAACAAAGTTCATCTAAAAAATTAAGCAATTCAGCAAAGTTCAACGGATAGTCAATCTGTGAATCGACGTCTTGTGACCCTCGTCATGTCGTTTTGCTCCTCCCACGTCACGTAACTACAGACGTCACCATCGCTGCAGTGGAAAGGAATCATTGCACGAATGGAGAGAACACAAGTTGACTTTGTAATTTATTTCTTCTTCGATGATAACGAATCGCATTGTTCCACAAGAGAGATACAGATTTGTGTCTGTGAAAAAATGCATTCGCAAAAAAAATACAACAAATGCGGTTAAAAACTACAAGAATTAATTAGCTTAAATAAAGCTCCAGTAAAAAAATGTGTACTGTGTATTTTTCAGAAAGAATTTTTAATGAATGGAATTGTATTTAAGAACTTGCGTTTGCGTAACCCATGTCTCAGAACCAGTCCAAAAACTCTGCCCAGTCCGTCATGTCGCCGACGAGCTCCTCTTCGGCGCCTCCCTGCTGCTGCTGCGTAGACCTTGACGACGTGCCGTCGGTCGCAGCATGCCTTTTCCTCTTCTGACCACCCCTACGGACTTCATCGTCCTCATTCGCCAAAGCAACGGCGGACGACGATGCCAGGTCCTCGGAGCCGCCGCCTCGGGCAGCAGTGCACGGCCGGCGGTCGAACTGCCGCAAGCTGTCTGACCTTGTGTACAGACGACACAAACTGAACTCGCTCCGCGCCTATAAACAAGCACAGACAATGCATATATGTTCAGACACACTCATGTAACTTGGAGATCATTTACTAACTTCTCATGTGACTAGGTAACTACAACTTGTAGTACGACAATAGGCTTTCACAATCAGCATATATGATCATTGTTGTCCATCCATGAAATTACATACATAAATGAAAACTTGTGCTTAATTTTGGATTCGTGTGTAGTAATGTATCATCAGCCAAAAATGGGTGCCGTAGCCCGTAGTTACCTGTAGAAAAGGGTTTGGTGCGGGAGCGGTGGCGTCGATATCGTCGTCGTCGAAGGCCCTGTACTCGTTCATCTTCCACTTGGTCTTGGCCCCTACCGGCGCGCGGCCACGGTAGAACACCATCGTCTTCTTCGTCCCGACGGGGCGGCCGTCGGCGGAGTAGACCAGCCCCGGCGTGCCCGCCGCCTTCCAGTACCCCGACGGCGTCGTGCGGCTCGGCCGGCCTCCCCGTGCCTCCCGGTCCTGCCGCGCGCAGAAGTAGAACCACGGCTCCCCGTCCCCGGCACCCCGGTGCACCTCTGCACGTACGTACGCAATCAGTTAGTAGTTCAACGGCAATGGCAATGCACACAGACGGCAGCATCTAAATACACGACATGTACTACGTGCCTGGGAGCTGCCAAGGATCGAGCGAGCAGACGTCGGCGACGGGGATGACGCGCTCGATGTCGCTTGTTCGGCTGCCGTCGAGCTTGTGCCTGAGGTAGAAGCGCACCAGCTCCTCCTCCGTAGGGTAGAAGCGGTACCCCGGAGGCAGCTCGCCCATGGCGCCGTACGTCCAACCGACTCACTCCTCGGCCGACCGGCTCGCAGCAGCTGATCTTGATCGTCGAGCTCGAATGAAGTGAGAACGCCTGTATGGTGCGGGCTGTTATATAGGAGGGGTAGTGTTGTCATGGTGATCGGTGCGGTGCTTAATCGTGGGAGAAATTTCTCACGCTGTTGTGGAAAAACGTAGATAGAGTGGGGTCGCAAGGGGCGCTGCTGGGAATGGGACTGGGTCAGTCTCATCCCTGTTGGAATTCCCTTTTCTTAATAAAGCGTCTTAGTTAATCGGTTACTTATTCGGTTTTGGCTCTTTTAACTAACCTGGCTGCCTTCACCGGTCGCCATCCTTCATGTGACATCACATCACTACGCGTGGACGAACACGATCGACGACATGCAAATTCATGGTGTTTTAATGTTTTTACTTGTTCAGCGAGACAGAGGATTATACCGATGGGTGTGAATGTGTGATCTAGGAGTAAAGATCTACCGGTTTCTTAGCCAGCACTATCGAAAACGGCCTAGTTGTTGAGTGATGGTGGACGGATTCCCAAATGCATTTTATCGAGTACTCGGCAAACAAGTGATTTTGCGTGTCGCAATAAAACACCAGGTGGACTCGACTCATGATGTCCTTTGATTTTGTTGAGTATCGTGATTAGTTTAGGAAACATATGATAGTGTAGGATTTATTCTACCTTGACGTCGCTACCGTTGTGACTACGGGGGATGTTGAGTATCGTGATTAGTTTAGGAAACATAGCATAGCGTAGGATTTATTCAACCTTGACTTGTACTCCAAATAGATCATGTACTCCTATATATATGCCCACGAGGCTCAAGCAATACAATCAACTATTCCACCAATCCCTCTCTATTCGTTCTACAGATTTCATCAGCGCCACATGGCTATCGTTTCGAGTTCTTGACCTTGAGCGGCCTTTCGTCTACATTGGCGACACAGTGAAAATTGTTGGTTGTTTTCTCGGCAGGGTATCCCTTTGCTTATGTCTCGTCTACATATTGCCCTTCGGCTCAATGGTAGAGCTATATGTGGACTTGGCTGAGTGTTGCCCTTCGGCAGCGTTTTTGGTCTTGGCTAATGTGCTTTTTGTCCACGGTGGTGGTGCTTCTCGGACAATATGAGTGTCGTTTGGTTTTGTCTCTTCGATCCCCGTGGAAGGCTTGTGTGCGGTGATGAGGTATGTGTGCCTTGGTGCAGTCTGTGCTATGTTTTACCCTTCGATGGCGCACTTGTGTTGTCTCTACGAAGCGACTGCGTTGGGTACTTACCATGGGGTAACTCACTTGGTGTTTTCTTGAGTTTCGTGTGTGTTTTGTGTGCGTGTGTGTTTGTAGTTTGCGGCTTTGTGCAGGTGTATTCTGCGGTTCTGCCTATCTTGTCTCCTGTAATTGTAGAGAAGAAGCAGTAAATTAGGTGCGGTCAGGAGTTATTCAAGGAGAAGAGAGAGGGCATCCACTAGCGATTAAATAGGGATATTAAATACCTAAGCAGGACTTTCACCGGCGCTAAAAAAGAACAAATAGGTTTTGGGGGTGAGCCCTACACACCGGCCGGACCGGAGGGAATACGTTGGATGAAGCGTGCAGAGAACATTCCGCCTTCGTCAGTGATCCATACAACTTTGTAGCTTGTTTCTTGACCTATTCAATGATCCATACTACTAGAAGCGTAAATCACTGTACTATGAGATGTTCTTAATTGGCAAATATTCTGTGTAATCGAGATCTTATATAACAATCCTACTTGACTGCATTGGTTCATTGTCTACAGAAACTTGACATCACGTTAGTGGAAAAATCAAGAGGTGGGTGGAGAAAGGATTTAATCTGGCAACGGTTAAGGAAGAAAATGAGCAATGAGACCACCAGATTATTTTTAACACAGCCATACTTGTTTACATTTTTTATTAAGCTTTTTAACACGGCCATACGTACTCGTTTACATTTTCGATTAAGCTTGACAAGTTCTTTTTTGAAGGTATAGTAGCTCACTAGCAATTGACACTAAAACAGTTAATTCTCGTGTTCAAATACTCTGAACTATGTGTCCACAAATTCACATGTAAATATTTTGTCTTAGTTTGCGGTTGGTCAATTGTGTTGTTCTCTTGCCAAGGGAATACGGATACTGGCTGCACTCGGCTCCTGTCGGTGGCACAGGATATTTTCTCCCGCATACGTGGCAACATATTAGTCGACTAGAGTAGTTGCATTATGTAGTTTTTTCGTTGGTTGATTCATGTCTCAACCTTGTGTGATCGTTGAGATGTAAACACTATACTTTTGTTGCTACGTTAATAAAAAAAGCCATATGCATCACTCGATGCAGAGGCTAGGACTTCCCCTTAAAAAAAAAAGGGAATACGGAAGTTTGCAATTAATTAAATATGCAGAGAATTAAGACATAAATACAAGTACAATGTTTTAGCAACAACAGGTGAAACTAAACCTATGTGTGACGTGTTGAACCTATACTAAAAAACACCTAGAGAAAAGAAGATAGCCAACCTATAAAGTACACAAAAAAGTAGTTTGAGAAAGGAGGCAACCACAATCCAGCTTTGCAACATAAATAACTGATTTTGAAGCGCCGGGACTAGACTAAATCATACTTTATACATGTATCGGCTAAGAATTTTTACTAAGTATATCCGCTCTAGCAATTATTTCGAAATGGCTATGGCTTTCAATTTGGTACATTTAGCATTTAGAGATCCACTATGCCTTCAGAGGTCGTGATTAGGGACTGATGGCGATATGGGGGCAAAACTGAACCGACTGGAGTTCAGCGCGAATCATGTTTAGTGTTGTGATGGATTGTGTTTAGTCTGCTTCCCCAGATGTTTCTATTATTTTATCGTTTGACTACCAAATTTTTATGCTTTTGTCGCTATTCTTATGTAAATGGTTTCAAAATAGACCAAATATCACAAAATCAGTACTATTGGGACTAATGGTTTAACAAAATCACAACCGAGGGATCGTTATAACCACAACTTTTCGGATAAATGTTTTGAGAACCCAAATATCACGATTTATTTAATTTAACACCACATCTGATGACTCTGGCTCATCAGTATAGTGACATATAGCAAAGGAGGTGTTTAACTCCTTTTTGCTGCTGATCGAACCGGACCTGAATCGTACCGTTTGGAATTTTTCATATATTCTTTAACTTTTAGTCAAAATTAGTTCAAAAGCTTAAACATTAAAACTAATATAAATTCCAGTTATTTGTTCCGCCAGTGAGCACGGGTTAAGCTATTGTAATTTTCTATTTCTTTTCTTAAAACACTCAAAATTTGAATTTGGCAGAAAGTTACAAAAACTACTGAAACTACAACCGGCTGTGCAATTGTGTTTAAAATTCGCCAATTTACTCACGACATGTATGTTCAATTACTTGATTTTTTCAGTATTGTAAAAAGTTTGAATTTGAACACTTTTTTGCCGAAAGTAACTAAAATTGCGAAAATTCTAAATTCCTATGCGGAATGAAGTCGAAATCTCCCAGTTTACTCACTACACGTAGTTTTAATTACTGGATATTTTTTAAAGGAATTTCAAATTTTGAACTAATTTTGCCCACAAGTTCAAAAACATGAAAATTTCTAAATGGTTCTGTTTAAGTCTGGTCCAGTCTGTAGGATCGTGAGATTTAGCTTCTATGAAACATTTACCTAAGAAGTTGTGGTTTTATGATAAAAAAATATGTTGTGGTTTTGTGAAACCCGCTTGTGTGATATTTGCTCTTTAAAATATATTCACGAAAACAAATTTCAACGATCGCGTTCGTGAACTAGGTTTAGGTTGGAGTGCCCATATGGCCATATCATAGCAACATGATCGGTTTAGTTTAGTACCCTTTGCGGGACTGAAGCGGCGTACTCCCCTCGCCCGCGAATATATAAGTGTATATCTAGATTTGTGCTTACTTAAATTTTTAATATTTGGACCAATTTTATAGAGAAACATAACAATATTAATTACACTAAATTAGCATAACTAGATACGCTTTGTGATGAACTCTTTTGTATAAAGTTGGTCAAAAAAAATCAACTTTAACTTCGTATATAAAATTTAGAAGTACACTTATTCGCGGACAGAGGGAATGTCCTTACTAATTAACACAGACCAACACGTTTACCCGAGGAAACGCGTACGTGATGATTCAACTGGGCAAGCACACTCAAGCACACTTGTCAAACGAGGTTCAAGCTTAACGCCACCCTTTTTCCGGTTTTTAACAAGTCAACATCGGCGTTGTCCGAATCAAAGTAGTACGTGGAGCCATCGGGCTACAGTTTGTCAACAACCACATACGTACACCACGCATCAGATATGACGGGCGATACGGTTTGTCAGGTACTATTTCTCATTATTGCTCATTTATTGCTTCACCCGTCCTATTTCTCATTATTTCTTCATTCATCTATCATATTGCTTCAGTCCTTTCTCATTTTTTTTCTAATGTTGAGTCCTATTTCTCATTATTTCTTCATTCATCTATCATATTGCTTCATTCCTCTATCATATTTCTTCAGTCCTACATCTCTTCATTCCCTTCTCTGATTTCTCATTATTCAGTCTTGTTTTGCAGTCTCTCAGTGTAATTTGCTCAATCACTCAATTTCTTCAGTCTCTCGATTTAATTTGTCTTTCATTCTAACTTATTCAGTTATTTTTTTCTTCAGCATCCAGTCTCTCAGTGTAATTTGCTCAATCACTCAATTTCTCAGTCGCTCGATTTAATTTGGCTTTCATTCTAATTTATTCAGTTATGTTTTTCAGTTAGAGTTATCATTCTTCATTATCGTCTCTGATTTTCTCATTAATTCTTCCATTTGTCCTCAGTGTCTCAGTGCTTCAGCCTTTTTTAGTCTCATTAATTCTTCCATTTGTCCTCAGTTTCTCAGTATTTCTTTCCTTTGTCCTCAGTGTTTCAGATTTTTCTGCCAGTGTATCAGTGATCTCAGTGCTTCAGCTATATCTCTCAGTGATTTATGTATTTCTGTCAGTGTTTCAGTCTTTTTTTGTCTTATTTATCATTTGGTTTTTTGCTGGTTTTGGGGTGGGGGTAACTCCGCCTACCATATTTTTCGACTTGGTAGCCGGTTCCAAGCCCGGATAAAGGAGGAGGACCTTTTTTTCTTTTTGGAAGTGTTTTTTGGGGCTGCGTGTTTATAGTTTTCGATAAAGAGTATTCATATGAGTCAAAACGGAAACCTTATATAGCAAAGTAATCATATATTGGAAAGTAATGTAAAATAGTTGCAAAAATATGATAACTGTTTACATCTGGTGCCAAGTGTTGCACTTGAACAAAACAAGATCAAATACACCACTGTTTCTGTTTCTATAATCCTCATATCAGTTTCATTTTTCTTGGTGGTTAACCGATGTAGAAGTGTCCATTTGCGACTGTTGTGCAGGAAGTGGCACAACTTCATTTTGCTTTTTCCGTTTGACTTGTGCTTTCTTGGAGGCACCAAGCTTCATACCAACATTTACATCTTGCGGGGTCACCAAGGCGGGTGCATCCTTTTGTGTCTGTTGTCCAGGCACTGCCACAACTTCATTCTGATCCCCTTGATTTTTCCGTTTGGCTGGTGCTCTTTTTTTCTTGGTGGTAGCAGCCATCGGGCTACAGTTTGTGAACAACCACATACGTACACCACGCATCAGATATGACGGGTGATACGGTTTGTCAGGTACTGTAGCAGACCAGCCGAGTCCAATGAAAACGAATGAACCATCGGGCGGATCTGCGGATTGGATCTCGACGTCGCTGTCCCCTGGACACAATTAAGAGAGGCGCGACGACGACGACGACGACGACTGCAGTACTGCTATGCCCTGGGCGTGCCGCCATGTTCGGCTGCTCCCTCTTCCCTGATCAGCTCGATCGCTCGGTTTCCTTCCACCGGAGAAGGAGGTACAGCTAGTTATTACAGTGGACGACCTTCCACACGGCGGACGCCGGCCGGCGGCGACCAGGTCACTCACGCATGGCCGCCCGATCGAGGCATCCTCGGCCCCTAGTCTCTAGCTTATGCAGGTTGTGCACCTACACCGCGAATATGAGTAGCAGGCAACAGCTCACCGGGGACTGCGACGTCGATCGCCGGGCACGCGTCTCCCTACTGCGACGTCGTCGTCGATGTCCCTGCAGCATCTGCATGCCGTGGACCTGTCGTCCGGTCGTCGGGGTCTCGCATATGATAGTACTTCAGTGGAGAAGATGAAATGATCATGTCTCCGACCCGGTCTGCCTTTTATTTTCCGTCTTGTACGGAGCGCGTGCATTTGGTTAATTAGATCTCTCCCTCTCTCTCTTGATCAAGACAGTATACTTTAGTAACACGAATATGGAAAAAGACTAAGCAACAAGTAGAAAGTTAAGCACTGTTGAGAGGTGCACGCTTATCCCGTTCCCCCGCGTGTCCCTCCCTCTACAGTAGAGACAGGCGACACCGAGGCGACCAGAGGTTTCGAGAGTTCGCCGGCGCTTTCCGCCGCTCCCTCCGCCTCCGGCCGCCGTTCGGCGCTGCGAGGTGGGGGGGAGCCTCGGCTCCGTCGTGCGATGTGTACAGTACCTAGTCTAGGTGTGTGTTCCCAGTTGGTGCTGCTGTTGGCGGAGGTGGCGGCGCCGGTGTGTGGGGTTTCGTCCTCCCCCTCCTTCCGTTCCGGCCTTGCTGCCGGGGAGGCCGTGGAGGTGCTTCGTCCGGTGAGTTCTTCCTTCTCCGCTTCTCTGGCCGGCCTCGGTGGCGAGGAGAGAAGGAGGTGGTGGAGCTCGTTCCGGTTTTGTCTCTGGTTCGCGTGGTGGTCTTCCTTGCTTGATCTGCTCCGGCCGGCCGTGGCGGCGAGGGGAGTGGCCTGCGGGAAGTTGCTGGGCGTGGTGGTTGGCGGATCTGGGCAGCGGCGTGCCGGCGGGATGAAGGGTGGTTCAGGGGAGCTGGTGCTGCGGCCGAGCGCGTTCATCGGCTTCGGTCCCGTCGCCGGGCGGCGGGCGGCTCAAGCGGTCTTCTACAGTGCGTGGAGGTGCTGGCTCTCCTTCGGCAGGTGGTACGGCGGCTCCGGCGAGGCCTAGGTGCTCCGGCGAGCGGCGCAGGGATCTGATCGTGTTCCTCATCGGTGGCTTCGGGGGGCTCTTTGCAAATTCCTGGGTCCTGTTGTTTTTTTCTTTTCCTTTGTGGACCTTTCTGTAATTTGCTCGAGCTGCCTGTATACTGTGGTCGGATTCTGTTAAAAAAAAAAAAAAGTTAAGCACTGTTGAATTGTCTGAATGTCTGTTGGGTTTTGCATACGATTGAGATTGACCTGGTTGGTGCCTGTGCACTGAAAGATCGCTTTGGCCTTTGGGCATGCATCGTGATCGTGGAGCGCTAATCATACACAACTGGCAGTTAAATTTTGGTGAGTGGTGGTCAAGCGGTTGACCCCCGGAAAGAAAATTACTGCGCGACGAAGGTCTCGGCATCTGCGCATTCAGGAGCTGCGATCATCCAATTAGGAAGGCAAAACAAGTGCAACTTTAAAAAAATATATAAAGAGAGGAAACATAATACTGTTGATATACTTATTACCATGTCTCCCTCTATCATTATAACTTTCAGTAGCATCATAAGCAAAAATTAATAATATAGCTATCACATAAAACATTCTTTTCATCGTCCACCATAATAAAAGTATTATTACTCTCAACATAAGTATAGTCATTCTCATTAGTAGTAGTAGGAGTAAAACTATAATAGCCATAATTGTAATCATCATAAATTGGAGGCATATTATAATCATAATAAGTTTGTCACTCAATAGTAGGTGGACTGAAAATATCATATTCATCATTGTAATCATCATATATGGGAGGCATAATATTATCAAAACAAATTTTCTTCTCCAAGGTTGACGGACTAAAAATATCATATCATCAAAACCGACTTCCCCAAGTTTAAAATTTTCCATAGCATTAGGAATAACGGTGTTCAAAGAATGCATACTAATAAATTGCTACTATCATGATTGTTATGCAAATAAAGTTCCATAGGTTTTTAAATTTTCTCTTCAAACACTTCATGTCCTAACTCAAGATAAATTTTATAAATATCTTTTTTTATTGTTTTCTGTCATAAGCCTAACTAGTAAAATAAAAACAAGAAACAAAAAATATAAAATTGCAAGATCTAAAGAAGAGTTTGAAGAGAACCTCCGCACGGTCCCCCTCGCGTCGCCTCCCTCCAGGCGACCGAGGGGCGAACCCTAACCCTAGCCGCGCCGCCACTCCCTCCTCCCACCTCCCTCCCCTCGTCGTCCCCGGAGGCGGCCGCCGGACAAGGCCGGGCGGCGCCGGTGAAGGGGGCGGCGGGGATCTGCGCTCTCGGCCCCCGACAAGCAGCATGGAGGAAGACTGCTGGTCTGGGCGTCCCACGCTGGCGGCGGCGGCCTGTGCCGCACCCTCGCGGGCGTTCCCTCCCCGTGCCCTCACCGGCGCGGCAGCGGCGGCCCGGCCACTCCCTCCCCCGGCGCCCACCCTCCTTGCGCCGTCACTGATGGTTGCCGCCGGGCTTGTCCGCGCGGTGGATGGTGACGGCCAAGGCTCTCTCGCGCGCGGCGGCGGCGGCCCCTCTCGCGGCGGCAGCTCCCGTGGCGGCGCGGCCTCCACCAGCGGCGCAGCCTCTTGCTGTGGCGGCGGACCCCTGGCGGCACGGAGTTCCATGGATTGGTGCATCGTGGTGATACATCTCTCCCCTGATGGTGCGGCCGCAAGGTGCGGCGGTGCCTGGTTGAAGATCTGCCGTGGCGATTTCCTTCAGGTTCGCTTCTCCTGCCTTGTTTGGAGCTCTCCCCCGTCCAGGTGCATGGGGCCTCGTCCTCGGCGGCTCCTTCGACGGGTGGACTGTGGTGTGGTGCTTGGAATTGGGGGAAACCTTTGGCCGGCGACGGCCTCGACGTCGACGACGCTCCGGCGCCGGATCCCTCCTCGGAGGCTTCGTTCAAGTTCCAGCCCCATCACCCACCCCCCTGCTGGGTGAAAACTCGGTCCCTGCTTGGGCAGTGGCGGCGTTGCGACGTCGCTTCCCTCCGTGGAGGCGCTGCTCGGGAATAGCAGGGGTGGTCGGCGAGCGTCGTGGTGGCTGCGGTTGTTGGTGTTGGTGCGGCCAGCTTGGGGCCGACGGTGGTGTGTTTTTCCCTCTTCGGCTGGCGCGTCCCGGTAACGTTGATGTGCTTGCCCGAGAGCCTGTCGTGGTTGCCGTTGTGGTGTGGTGAGCTTCGAGCTCTTGGTGGCGTCTCGGCTTGCCTTTGTTCAATGACGACTCAACTGATGCCTCCTTCCTGCTAATCGTCTCGACTTCCGTGGCGGAGCTCCCTGTCTAGGTTAGTGCTAGGTGCTAGGCTTGACACTCACCGATGATGGTGGCGGTGCTCCTGAGTTGTGCCTGGAGTTCGAGTCGCATGCCGGTGCGGTGCGCTTGGCAGTTGCCGAGTCTTGGCATTGTGATCTCCGACTGCACCCCCTCACCTCGTGTGTATCTCATGGTGGCTCTTGCTGCTCTTTTCTAGTTGTCTTTTCCTTGTATTTTCATTATTTTCTCTTCCCTTGTATCCCCTGTAATCTCTTCATCTGTTTGTAAGAACATGGCCCGCCAGACTACTTTCGATGAATGAAACAAGCGGTGGGGATTTATTCCCCCCTCAATCTCGAAAAGAAAAAAAGAGAACTTCAAGCACTAACCTCCGGCAACGGCGCCAGAAAAAAGAACTTAGTTGCTGGGTGATGTTAGTGCCGTTTACCTCACCTCCCCGGCAACGGCGCCAGAAAAGAGCCTGATGTCTACTACACGCTTCTAATCTTGTAGACTTTGTTGGGCCTCTAAGTGCAGAGATTTGTAGAACAACAGCAATTTTTTCTTAAGTGAATGATCAAAAGTTTATCGAACACAGGAAGGTGGAGGTTGAAAGTATATCTTACAACCATGTAATTAAGATAAAAAAAAGTCTATTGTGTCCCCAACACACCTAATAAAATTGTCAGTTGTATAGTTGCACTAGTCCTGACCCGGTCTGCCTTCTTTTTTCCGTCTTGTACGGATGCACCGCCTATGTGCATCTGATTAGAAAGATGATACCACTCTTGATCAAATACTATACTCCTAGTATTTGCTAACACGGATATGGAAAAAGACTAGGCAACAAGTAGAAAGCTTATGAAGCACTGTTGAATATTCTGAATGCCTGTTGGTTCTGCGTACTATTGAGATTGACCTGGTTGGTGCCCGTGCTCCCGAAGGTTGCTTTGGGCAGGCATCGTGATCGATCGTGGCACGCCAATCATAGACAACTGGCAGTTAACTTTGGTGAGTGGCCAGTCAAGCGGTTGACCCCGGCCGGAAAGAAAATTACTGCGCCAGGAAGGTCTCGGCAGCTGCGCGTTCAGGCTGCGATCATCCAACTAGCTTAATTTGGACCGCATCCGCATCTACCAGGAGTCCAACTGTCCAAGACAGCTTAGTTTTGACAAGGACTACCGGATCAAGTGATGTGTAATTTGCACAGCCGCCGCCCTGTCTGATTTTTTTTATAAACAAAAGCCCAAGATTTGCCTCGTCTTATTAAGTAAAAAGGAGAATTTTCGAAAGTTTTTAGAAACAAGACTGGCCAAGTGGCCGATACAAAAAGAGTCGCTGCGATTTCATTTTGTCACATCGGTTTGTAACAACGCACGAGGGGTGGCGGTTACCGGTTTCCACATTTCCTCGCTGGCATTTCCACAACCCCCCCCCCCCCCCCCCTCTCCCTCCCCCTTTGATTGATGTCCCGGCGTCGCGAGGGAAGGGGACTCCTGATTCTTGTTTATGCGTGCGTTTTTTCCTACGTTTTTCGTTTTTATAGGTTTTCATGTGAGAGGTGATGGTGCTAATTTGATTTGCACAACCGGCCTTGTCTGATATTTTTCTTAAACGAAGGAAAAAGATTTGTCTCATCATTAATAGGAAGGAGGGTTCACAAAGTTTTTAAACAAGCGAGACCAAGTAGTATAACAACCGCATCACATCGGCTTTTCACAAAGGAGGGTTTCATTTTATCACATCAGCTTATAACAACCGCATGAGAGGCGGCAATTCCCGGCTTCCACATCGGAATCCCTCGCCAACGTTTCCACCACTCCCCTTCCCCTCTGATTGTCGTCCTGGCGTCGCGAGGGGAGGGAGCCCTGATATTCGTTTGTGCTTGTGGTCAGTCCTACAGTTTTATAGGTTTTCATGTGAGAGGTGATGGTGCTAAACAATTTTGCTTTGTAAGCGGAGGATGCTAAGTAGGTTCCATCAGCGGCGAATTTACATGTAATGTCGTCCCTAGCACCCTCGTCAAGGTGAAAATGCCAAAGAATAGCCCATATATAGGCTGAAGAATTCCTGAGGGTAGTCAAGGTGTTATCAATATTTATTTGATTATCCAATCGTCATTGTACAAAGGCTTACTTTATAGTTTTATTGGTAGTTGAATAGGTTGAAAACGGCCGGTGCAATCCTTAGGGTTGCAACCATGAAAGCCAAGAGGTGTTCAGAACTTGACCATGGTACCGTCGCTCACCCCAGCTGATCAAATTGTTGTCAATGAAGGAGAAATCGCATGTTCTAGCTGGCTATACCTTTGGGGGTTTCTAATGTAGCATCACTCACACCCCTTTCCTTATGTGGATGTTCTACCGATATGAATCTCTTACTCTCACAGGTGCCAGCCCTAGCCCTGCGTTCTGTGACTAATTCCACACATCAAACATCAACATACAAGTTGACCGGAATTAATTTTTATGCAACACATATGTTGTTAGGTCATTTGGCGAATAACAACATATGTCTTGCGGAAAAACTAATTCCTGCGGGTTATCAAAAGAAAAATTATGTACTGTGCAAAAATCAAGTTGAGGTATATAAAAATACCTAGATCAGAGGTTAAGCATCAAAGACAGTTTTGGCCGAGTGGTCTAAGGCGCCAGATTTAGGCTCTGGTCCGAAAGGGCGTGGGTTCAAATCCCACAGCTGTCACTTTTGTTTATTATTTTTGCATTTAATCCTTCTGTCTGTGGTAATATCTATTCTCGACCAGATGTTATGAAATGATAAACGAAGCTATAGCTGTTGATCACATAAAAAACGAGTCCAGATTTTAGCAGGAATACACGACATTGTAGCATTGCACGCGATCATTCGGCAACTATTAATCCCAGCAGAGAAAATTAGGCACGCTTTAATGATTTGATTATCGGTTTCATGCTGTGCATATAATCATGAGCCCATTTTCCGCACGGATCCAAATCGCGTCCATGGAATAATTACGGCAGTTAACGCCTCCCTCCGGGTACTACGCACCTTCTGCATCTGCACCGGCATTCAAACGTTTCCCTTCCAGCACGCCTGAATCGTCTCCTGTATATATACACCCCCACCTATGATCTCATCGATCAGCTTCCACTAGTGCGCCGCCAGCTTTCCGATCACGATCCTCGCTTGCATTCTTGTGTGGTCGTGTAGTAGAAGCTCGATCCAATGGCTTTGTCCGGAACTCCTATGGTTTTCTTGTTCCTGTTGGTGCTCGCCATGCCGGCGGTGAGAGCGGCCGACGACATGCACTGGACGAACGACGGGCACCGCCGTCGCCCGCCTACGATCCCGGCTATGCCCCCATCCTTTCCCGGGCCGAACTCTCACGAGGGATCCACCCCGGCTTCGGCTCCGTCCCCTAGCGGTGGCGTGACGAGCCCGTCGTCCGGCACGTCGGCACCGGGCACGAACTCGCCCGCCCCGTCGCCGGAGGTGGAGACCAAGAATGCTGCAGCTGCCTTCTTGCCGTTTGCTTGGCCGGCCCTGTTTGTATGTATCGCCGGCGTGGCCACCGTCATGATGTTCTGAACCCGTGATCTCGTCGAAGTTGTTCAGGGCGGCACTGCGATGGGAACCAACAGTCTTTTTTTTTGCTTAAACAGGATTGCTCACCACATATGCCATGTGGTCACTGTCCGGCGATGCGCTGGGAACAAGAACTGTTTACTGCACCTGTCTGAATTTTTTCGTCTTTCGTAGTAGTTTCATGTATCGCATTTTTTCCCCATTTACAATCATCAAGCTGTGGACTATGATGATTTCCTTTATTTTTCAAGAAGAGAAATATAAGATGTTGTCATTTTATTCCGATCCGTCTTTTTTTAAGTACCTTTGTGGACAATTTGCACGAATTGGATTTGATTCGACTGTAGGAGGCCCGTTTCTTCAGAATAATCCCCGCCTCCCTGGCATGTTCTTGGCCTAATCTGAACAAATTAATGCTCCAACTGTCCCCCGTAATTTTAGGCATTCCAATATTTGTCATAGCCTTAGATAGTGAACTAATGACTACTAGTGAGTGATGAGAAAAGTAGAGAAAATCGGCATGAACTGGAAGTCATCGTATTTTCTACAAAACACTACTCCCTCCGTATTAAAATATAAGACTTTCTATTCTTTTTGACTTTTTCCAGATTCGTTCCAAAATGAGTGAAGCAACAAACTAAAATATGTCTACATACGTATGAATCTGGACAAATGCAGAAACCTAGAAAGTCTTATATTTTATACGGAGAGAGTAAATTGCAAACTGACGGTTCGTCCCAAATGAACGGATGCAAACATAACGCTGGTCACTCCTAGGGGGTGGCGCGGGTGAAACCCTAGCCATCGCCACCCCGTCTCCTTCACGCCGCCAGAAAAAATTGAAAGATAAGCTTGTCCCCCATATTCATCACCTTCCAAGAACTTTTTGACCTGATATGCTGTTGAACTTCCAAAAGTAATTCAAAATATCAAAACCAGAAATGTTTACAGTTACAACTTGTGGGCTTTACCGTCTCCGAGGAGAAGGAGCCCTTCCAGAAATTCTCAGTGACCCGTGAGGGCCAAAGAGGGGGTTTGGAAATAGTTTTCAACCAGCAATTGACGCGCCTCGGTATAACCTCACTAGCTGCGTCATTGCCCCAAGCGCAAAGATGGTTTTCCTCCATGCCCCAAGCTCCCTTCTTATAGCCTGTCATGCCTTCCGCTCTTTCCTCCGCAGCCGATGTGGTACTATACGATCATACCGACTCAACAGATTAGATTAGAAGCGATCCCCTCCAGCTATCCTCGTCGGGCCGTCCCTTCTCCCGGCCTGCGAAAAACCAGAGAGCCCAGCATCCAGGTGAACGCTGAACCTGGAGTCTCCTCGGCGCTGCGCTTCTTCTTCTTCCTCCTTTTCCTCCAAGTGGCAAGCCAACCTATGCTGGCTGCCATCTACGCTCGTTTCTCGAATTTTGCAGTTTGCAAGGTGATGACTGAAATGGCAAGCCAACCTACGCTGGCTGCCAACAATAAGCGCTGACGTCGCCGCCTCACCTGCGCTGCGCAAGAGCTGCACCATATACGCCCGCCCCTTTTGGCCACATATGTACTTTTTGCTGTCCAACATATCAAAAGTTCAAAACAGAAGATGAAGGCACAATTTTCTTGCAGCATGTTTAATAGATCAATTTCAAAGCTTCCCTGCTCTACCATCGTTTGCAGCATATGTCTATCTATAATAATACGTGATACAGCCAGCATATATCGATCGGATAAACAGCACTGACATTCGTCCGCATTTGAATCACCCCAGAAATTACATTCAGTAGCAGTACTAAAGATAGATGAGAACCAATGCGGGGCATATCGTATTACTGTCGAACTCATGTGATGTCCTTTACATGGGTATCATTGCTACCAACACAATAAGCTAAAAGTAACCAGTGCCAGATGTATAGAAAATTCAAGGCATAGAATGTTTTTCTCTAACAGGTCCTCCCTGGAACACTGAGTACTGACACAGAAGCTAATTTGTAAGCTGTAACTGACCTTCCCTCTTTATTATCCACGTCTATGTATTTCAGCCGAGTAAAGTTAGTCTACGCATAATGTTAAAACGAGAGCTGTTGACACAATCTACACCATCTTTAGAACCATAAGACCACCAGAGTGTTTGGTCAGGAGTTAGCTGCCACTTTCTTCCTTGAGGATTTCAGCTACTTCATTCCTTATACCCTCACGGAAGGATATGAACCCTTTACCAGTTGTAAACCCTGAACCATCAACATCCTGCTCTTCAAGAAGATAGTTCTCAAACAATGATGAATCATCTTCTCCTCCACGGACAAATGTAAGCTTTGGCGTTATACACCTGTCCTGCTTCAACGCATTAATTGTTGTTCTCAACAGACCTGCGGGAATTTTTTAGTCACCAACAAAAGATAAGCAGTTGGGAAAAATAGGCAAAGAAAATGCATGTCCAGCAAATCATAAGAGAGTGTACTTACAGTCATGGGGCGGAGGAAAAGGAAGTGAAGGATCAGCGGTCGATGAATAGTAAACGACGAGATTGGTGAATGCATCCAGGAGAAATATCGGGCTCTCACTCATCGTTAGAGCAGCACGGCTCAAAGTGTGCCGTGGGAATGCTTGCTTGTTAGGTGAGGAGTATGACGTTAAAACTGGATATATAGCTTTGGCTAGAGAAGACGGCTCCAGTGCGCTGTGGGAACAGTTCAAAGGAGAATTATAAACTCACAAGTGAGAAAGTTAATTCACATTGATTCACAAGAAAGCACTGAGATGTGAGTGCAACAGCAGCAAAAATAATAATTTTGTTGTCGTAGTAACTTTAACAACAAGAGAAGTTTTTGGACGTCGCAAGGATTAAGCTCTCTGAACCACATTACAAAATAAAGATTATTTATGTACCTGAAAAGGCATTGCAGATATATCCTGTAATCTGGGTGGATGCCTTCTTCATGCAAGCGAAGAAGAGGGCTCCTCAACAATGCAAACACAAACTGAGGTAACATTTGCAGTTGTGGGCATTGTGAGAAGTCGATATCAATGTGAGATTCTGGAGTTCGTGCATCAGATCTCAACACATCATTATACCGGGTTATGAGGATAGCCAGCCAATCATGCACCGAAAGTCTGGCTTCTCTAACCCCATTTTCCAATGAAACTAAAATAACCTGATGGAGTGTTCCAGAGAAGAATCAAATTAAGATGACAAAATAAGTAGCGTGTGAACCTAAAAAATAAATAAGAAAAAACAGTAATTTCCCAGGGTAAGTATTAATGAAAAAGGTGGAACATCTTTCTTACAAAAAAAAAGATCAGCTAAAAGAATCTTCAACAGTTGAAATACATACAGAATTAACTCAATGATCTTGCGCAAACCATTTCTAATCTTATCGCTACATCTTGTAACTAATCACCTCCAACATTTATTTTACAATGATCTTTCCTATCTTAACCTGATGAATATCTCCAGAGAAAATTATGTGTACAATTAGACGAACTAGATAAGATTACCTTATGAACAAGGATATGTAGGACAGCCTCTGGATCAACACTGTCATACATTTCATTGATATTCTTAGCCGGTCGATACTGCAGTGTCCTTATTCTCAACCGTCTCTTCAGACAAAACTGGTAGCTGTGGAGATGAAACATTACAAACAACAAAAGTAAAACAAGGTGAAACGAAGAGATGCTAACATGATTCTAGTGTACTAGTTAATGTACGCAGAAGCATTAGTTGAGATAAACCAAAATTATTAATATCACGTGAGGTAAGGCATCCAAAAGCTAGTAAACGCTTGACAACTACGATTGATGTCTGGAAACATAAATAACTCAGATGGCTTGTACCTTGGATATGACTGTGGGTCATTCCCTGGTACCTCCACAGGCTCAACAACACTGTATTGAAAAGCAATTTGCACAATGGCAGGTTCTGTGTGCCTGTAAATATTGAAAATCACATATTCACATTACCTGACCTTTGGTGAGAAGTATAACACATGCACATTAGATTAATAGGGTCCACAAAAACTAGGTTTCTTCAAATAGCGAAAATAAAAATTATGCTTTTATCGCACCAGTTCTCTTAGATACTCTATATATGATCATGTATCCCTTAGCATGTTGAATTACCCATCCATGTACAATATCATAACGACTTGGAATTCCACTATATTTCATATGGCTGAAATGGAATAAAGTTTAAACGATGAGTTAGACAAAAATTGCTTCTTCTCAACCAGTTTTAGTTTCTTCTTGATTATACTACAAAACAACTGCATGCAAAAGGATTTGATTTTGGGAATAGCTCTCACACAGAAGACCTGTGCTGAATAAATATAACTTATGCAAAAACTTAACATATCATATTACACAGAACAGAACAACAGAACCCATATCATTAGGAATATCAGATATCTTCACACCACATACGCTGGCATGCATTCCAATTCCACATATTCATTATTTAATAGCAATTAGTACATCAAATGGTGAAGATAAAATTAAATACCTGGAGAAGCCATCGGCATTTATAAAGTCAAAGTCATAGCCATAAGTAGCAAAAGAATCGCAGCAGATAATATGTTGCACATTTTCATATGAGGATCAGGAAAGAAATGACCATACTGCAAAAAACGGATGGATTAAAAAATCGCTAGACAGTACAATATAATTAAGGGTCAAATTCTCGTCTGTCACTGTAAATTTTATGTAACCATTATACCACCCATTGCATCAACGACATGTGGGTCCAGACCCAACAAGTCATTAGCAATGTGAAGGTGGGTTTATAGAACTTTGCAATGACATGCACGGATTTAATCCTATAGATAATGTGAACACAGGTAGCTTGATTGCTTACAGAGTGGCCAGGTCTGAAATCTGAAGATGTTCTCAGCCTTAGAACACAACCAAATGCATAGGGTCGACTCAACAGGCGATATCTGTTCAGAGAAAAAGGCAACACAATGAGGAAAGCCCCTTCACATTTTATCAGGAACCTAGGCATTTAGAATTTCAAGAACAAAATACAAACAGACATAAGATCAAGCTCACATGTCCTGAGGAAGTGTTGAATCATCCGCATTTTCATATAGAAATAACGAGCCACCACTTTCGATACTCAAAAACTTCAATGAAGCCAAATCGGTGTATTCATCAGTTACGGCAAATATGTCTACACATACTCCTGCTTGAACAGCAACATCTGCCTGTTTTAAAAATCCACTAAGCTCACTACAGGATAGACATAGTCAAGCAAATGTAGCTTAATTTTTCTCTACAAAATCAACAGAAGCTTACTAGATCTCTATAGAAAGGTATCTGCTCAGGGAGCAATGCGACATCAGCATCTTCCCCTTTGCTAGCATATTGCTCACCATATCTCCCAGTATCTAGTTGACCATCTCCATAATCAGGAGCACCAGACAGAAAAGCAAATACCCTAGCTGTTCTTGAATTAACAAGAAACAATTGGTAGTTAGGCATAAAAAAGCAAGTACAAAACTCTCTGCACGATACAATCTTAGCAAACATGATTGTCTACCTGACAAGAAGCATTTTAATTTTTCTAGAAAGGGGTGCGTTAACTTACCCAAAGCAAAAGTAGAACCATACTCTGAACTTAGGTAGTCAATTAGAGAAGACATGGCTGTTCCAAAACCCCGCCCACCAAGCAAAACAGTATCTGCTTCCTGCCCGGAAGCGGCACCTCTTTCCCATGAAGATGTAGGTCGTAGTGTCTCCAGGGCAGCGGCAATTCGGTCCTTGCATGTATCAACCTGCTCATAGATTAACTCACAATTAAATGTTATCCTAAGATTAACTCAAACAACACGTACAACTCCCTACAGTTATGTAACATACAGGGGCCAAAAACGAAAGTAGGGGCATGGCATCTTCAAGGGCAACAGGCAGCCCATCTTCTTCTGAGTCTTGAGGGATGAAAACATTCTTCACAACAGGAATTGGACCTTGCACATCATACAAGCCAATCTTGTGGCTGAATGTCATAAGCCCAAACAGGGAGCCTGGAATCAGAGCTGTTGCATGGAGAAATCCAATTATGGAAACGGGGAAACTTGAGTCGCTAACGGCACAACATTGTTTGAGCAACCAAAAATTCAGCAAGTTACACATGTTAACCTTCTAGGGCTGCCAGAAGCGCACTCTTGATGAGTTCCAGGAACTCTTCAGAGCCTGAAGACATTCAAACAAGGCAGAAATCAATTGTTACAATAATAAGCATATAAAGCATAGCACAAGCTAAAGAGACTAGTTGAGAATCCAACTGAACTTGATCGCTGAGAACCAAGACTTGTACATGCGAATTAATCATTTAAAGCAACAGGCCTTTGAGCTATACGCGTTTACTCTAATTATTCTCGTTGTACATGATTTTCTTCTATGTGGCTTACTTGGTACATTGAATAGCATGATCCCGAAGCATTGAGCAACAAATTTGACTTACAAGCGAGATCCACCGCCGCCACATAGACAGGCCGCGCCGGCACACCATCCCCTGCACCATCCACCTCATCCACTGCACAAACCCAATCCAGGGGTTGTCACAATTCTACCACCAAAGGCCATGAGAAACAAACTCAAAAATCACACCGCACTCGGTCGCGCGCAGGGAGGAGGGCGCAAGTACCTGGGATCTCGTAGTCTACGAAGGAGGCTTTAAGCTCGGGGCACTCTTCTGTGCGCTGGACGCGTCGTTGGGCGTCGTCGTCGAAGCCGTTGAGGTGGCCGCAGAGGGCGCAGGCCCAGCCCCAGCGCTCCAGGTCGCAGTAGGTGTTGAGGTAGGCCCAGCAGTGCTCGCAGCGCGAGACGCGGTCTCCGCGGTCGCCCGTGGCCGGCGGCTGGCCGCGCTCGTCGGCGGCGGCGAAGGGCGTCACGGAGATGCCCCACTGGACGCCGGACAAGTCCAGCTCCTCCTTCGTCACGGGGAAGCGGGAGACCGTCGCGCGCACCGCCATGGCGACGGGGCCACGGGATCCGGTCTGGATCGGCGAGGTGGGGCGACGACGAGACGGGCGGAGGAGGAGGAGGAGGAGGCTCGCGGCGGCCACGATCTGACAGACTGGGCCCGCCTGAGACTCGGGATTGAAGCACACGAGGGATGTGGGTTTCTCTGATCCGTCTATGCATGATCTGATGGTTGTGCGGGGTTTAAAATACGTCATAGTCTCGAAATGGAACTGCTCGGTAGAAGGAAACGAGGGCTAAATTAGTGGAGTAGCAATTTGTCTCAATCTCTATCTCTATTATTATTATTATATCTATAAAAGAAAATTTTGGTTCCTTCGTCCGTCAAGCAGAGTGCTTCGTCCAACTTCGTCGCGCCCTCTCACGTGCCTCCTCCCGCTTCCGAGTAGATTCCGCCTTTAGCAGCTTAACACATCTCAGCGCCTCTAATCACGTCGTGCTCTCCTCTGCGCGCGGCCGCGCCCGATCTTCCCATCCATCCCTCCACCCAGTGTCGACCCGCGACCCCCACCGGAACCTCCCTCTCCGTGGTGCTTTCGTCGTTAGGCGTCATTCGTGGTTAGGATCCAACACCAATCGTGGTCGCCCTCGATGTCGTTCGCCACGCCTAAAAAGTAAAAACTGATTCAGGTCCCTTATGCTGCGCCGCCAAGACCCTCCTTGCCCGCCCAAGCCGTCGTGGCCAGACCAGGATCGGGAGCGCCTTACATGTCCACGCCACCGTGGAGGATGTGGCGCGAGCTGGAGGTGCCCGTCAGCACAAATCGCCCACCAGGCACGAAGCACCGAAACCCTTCATCGTGCGATTGTGTGAAGTGTTATCAGAGCCACGAAAACGCCTTGGCCTAGCTGCTAGCGCGCGCAACGCCAATCGGAGGCCGTTGGCTGCTGCTCGCGATTAGCTTCTCGCCCCACCCCATCCTCCCGCGTTGACTGCCTCCCCATCTTCTAATACGCCATACCCGAGCGGGATTTGCAAACCATGTCAAAGACAGTGGCCAGAGATGGTTCTGGGAGCGGGTCCAAGAGGACCAAGACGCCACCGACCACTTCTTGGCGACGCCCATCTCTGTCACCAGAAGCACGGAGTGGCTGTAGCCGGACACGCCGGAGCGACCTGACTTAGTGGTGCGTGAGCGCGTCGTGTAGGAGAGCACTTGCTCGGCCCAATACCCGACGTTCTCGCCCGAATCACGCGGAGTGGGCGATGGATATGCGCGTCCAGCTGCAGAATCAACTCCTATGGGACGCCATCGAGTTCGGTGCAGCCTGATCGCCTTCCTCCTCGTGCCACATGGCGACAAGGCAGTTTTCTTGGCCGATATGTGAAACACTGAGAGCCAGGCCCTGAAAAAACGTGACTTGAGTCACGTTGTGCATGTAGTTTGGTTGCCAATGATGTTCTAGCCAGTCCCGTTCGGCTGTGTGCAAGATTTTTTAGCCTGGCATTTGATGTTTATCTGTGTTTCGTGTACTCTTATCTCATACCATCATAACACCATGAAGGGCGGCGAGCAAAGCCTAGCAGCAGCGAGGACGTCGAGAAGAACAACAGTGCGGCAACATTGTTCACGCTTGGGGCGACGAGGCAGAGGTTGAAGAACACCTACACCAAGCACAGCCTAGTAGCAGCAGCGGCGACGGTGGAGTTCACGGCAGCGACGAGCGATGGTGAGTACAGAGGTTGAAAACATGTACACTACCTGCAGTCTAAATACGTGCATACATACAAGGTCTACTAGTATACGACCGCCGAAACAGAAAACTTGTAACATGAAAGTTGTGTGGATCGTTGAGATGAAGCTATACGTCAAAGGATATCTTAAACGATTGACCATATGCGACGAATTTGAAACAACAACGTACTCGGGTCCAGATTTGACAAGTTAAACTTGACGAAACTCGAAACCGAGCACGGGAATGGAACCTACTCGTCGACGCGCATATTTTTCATGTACACTTTATTTTGAATCGAGTAATCAGCCAACAGGTCAGGTACACTCGGCCCAGTCTGTACTGAACCCAGTCTGTAGTGAGTGGAGAAACGGCCGATTCGCCCGTTCCTCTCGAGCCTGACCCAGCTTATTTTAAGTTTCGTGCGTATACAGGCTCGCGAAACGGGGGAGATAACAAATGGGGCAAAACTTGCATGTAACACTCCGTTCATATGCTTCGTGAGCTATCAAACACTCCATTCGCATGAGGGAATACACGGGCATAAATTAAAATAGGAGGTGCACATTGAATGTTTATTCATCGGGTATATCAACATAGTACATCAAGTATGGTTGTATTTTTGCACATCCCACAATGCTCCCGTCTATCCAGGCAACTTTACCGTAAAAACTCCAGGCGCTGTTCATGTGCCATATTCGGGCGAAGACAGAGATGCTGTCGTCACCTAGCCTTAATCGATAGAAAGAGGTGTTGCTGAAATGAGAGGGGAGATATTTCTAGACGGTGTGTTCCAAGAGTGCATTGCTCTCTATTGACCAGAATTGCACAACGTCGTCGTGTATAGGAGGTATAAAGAGTTCCTGTATATGGTCAGCTATTTTTCAGCCATTTTTATATGAGCAGGTACACGGAGCGGTAGGTAGGCGTGATTTCACTAGGCGGAATTGGTTTGAGGGCATTGTTTGTACTATGCACCGCGATATATAAGGTCATTTACATCGCTACTCGATGGTGATGCCGTCAGATCGGGTCCTCTAGAAGGAACCCCGCAGGCAAGCTCCGGGCCGTTGGATTGCGTGGACGGTTCCGATCAGCTTTTCTTAGGGTGATCCGCGATAAGTTTCTTCTTTCTTCCTTTCTTTCATTTTTTCTTTCTTCCTTTCTTTTTGTTTGTAGAGATGATGGTTCTATCATAATCCGTAAATGATATGGGATAAGAGAAAATTGTTTCTTATCCGTTGTATATGCCTTCGACATAGTCAAGTGCATGTATCTGTCATAAATAATAACACCATCTTCCGTGGAGCCGAATGCTATTCGCCTCATCCGTTCTTGCACATGACGCAAGTTCAATTAAACGATCATGGTTGGCTGGCTGGTTGTGCAGCCTACAGCTCATGGAAATCAGAAATGTTCAGCTAAAGAATCCTCACACGGAACAATTGAAGAACATATGAGCAGCTCGCCTACGTACCCTCCTTATGGGAAATATCCTAACTGAAGACATTCTGATCACCTGACGCACCAGAACCCAAAATGGACAAACATTTGCTGCGGCCAAGATGGTGAAAATATGTATAAAGAACATCTGAATTAATTGGTAAAATGCTATTTCCTCTGTTCCACAATATAACCTGTTTTGGCTAGCTAAAACAGCTAGCCAAAACGGTTTATACTGTGGAACAGACTACAGAGGGAGTAGAAATCAAGATAAGCTTAACCAATGTCAGAATAATGTTTCCCGCAAAAATATGTCCCTATAATGTATAGGCTGATCTCATGTGCTAATGTAGGCACGAAGCCACGAACTGATCTATCAGTTAGTAAACAATCTCAATCGTGTGCTCGCGTTCGTCCAATATATATACGGAGTACTTGTGGACAGTGATTACAAGAAAAATGCTGCAAGTAGGACAACCACCCCCACCGGAAACGTCATCTGCAAGAGTGAAGAAAGGGGAAAGAATGGTAAGTTTACAGTGACAGAGCCATCAGCCATCGTCATAACGTCATAACAAGTGAAATTTGAATTCAGCAAGCGTAAAAGATTCAGAGTTTCATAACAAGAAAGGGTGATCGCCGGCTTGCAACTACAAGAATAAAACCCCGAGTTCGTCGGCGACAACGCCCCATCGCCATCGAGACCGAGATCGTACACCGACGTACCATTGGGGTAGAACAGCCCGTAGTTCCTCTCGGACGCCGGCCCTGACTTCTGGTCCTCGTTGAACAGCGCGAACACGAACACGTCGACGGGCACGTCGGGCCTTCGAGGCGTCGCCTGCCCCGGCGCGACCCTCTTCATCAGATTCCCGTTGTACGCGGCGGCGTTCTGCACGCTGGCGCCTAGCTCGTCGGCGTCCCCGCTGGAAGGCCACCCGGTCTCAGAGATCCTCACCTCGATGTCGGTGTGGCCCATGAGTTCCAACGCCGCGTACACGGCGTCGATCTGCGCGTACAGCATGTTGTCGTAGGTGAGGTTCGTCCCCGGGTCGATCACCCCGGGGTTTGGCTCGAACAGCACGTACGGCAGCGATATCGTCCCGGGGCTCGCCTTGTAGGCGAAGAACGGGTACGCGTTGATCAGGAACGGCGACCGGAGCTGGGCGAGGAGGTCGAGCAGCGGCACCATGTACTGCATGAGATCCTCCTGGAACGCGCCGGCCGACGGCGGGTAGCTCTCGGCGAGCACGGCGACGGAGTGGGCCGTCGACACGTTCACTTGGCCGTCGAGGCCGAGGTCCACCAGCGCCTGGTGGACGGCCTGCATGGCGGGGACGAGGCTCTGCATGGCGGCCGTATCCCCGCCAGCGAGCACCTCGTTGCCGACGATGATGCAGGTGATGCGGGTGGCCGGGAGGAAGGGCTGCACGCTTTGCGCCACCCAGGCGCGGGCGTTGCCGGCGTCCGACATTTTGACGAGGTCCAAGTTGCTGACGATGAACTCGACGCCCGTGCCGGCGAAGGCCGTGAGCACGGACGGGTCGGCGTCGTAGAGCTTGACCCTGTTCACGTTGAGCGACTGGAGGAGGCCGGACACCTGCGTCGGGGCCGGAAGGTTGTTCGCTATCTGGCCGTAGTTTATGCCGAGCTTGAGTGGCGCCGTCGCCGCCGATACAATACCATTGGCTGAGGTCAGCGTCGGAGCGATACACAAGGCTACACAAGGGTGAAAGAAACAAATTATCAGAAGGGCGTCGACGTCAAAAATAATACTAGTATTTGTTTTTCGATATGGAGTCAAAATGAAAATGTGATTGAATAGTTGTAGACTTGTAGTAGCATTTTGCTTCCGTCTTCTAAAGAAAACGTTTTACATCAAGTACAATTCCTCTATCAAGGTCAACAAGTAACAAGAAAATATCCACTAAGAACATGAAAAATGGGAGAAAATTGGAGAGCGGTTATTTCTGAGTCGATTTTGTTTCTTCATCTACATTTATAGTAGTTCAAATACAGATCTTTCCATACCTTTGTAATTACACGAGCCTTAATGTTTAGATTTTAGAACGCATGGCTTTAGCGTCGACTTAGAAATACTTATTTTCACCCGCTTAAGAAGTAGCAACATCGAAAATTAATGGGAAATAAATCAGTTTTCACGTCGTATAATAACCTCATAAAAAAATTCAATTAAGAGGTCGTTCTCGGCCAAAAATGTACAAGAATTAAGTAGTATTTAGTGATGCACGCAACATCCAGAGGGAAAAAATTAACCAATCAAGTGTCAAAATCAAATGTGCATGGTATCAACAGGAAGTCACAGGGATGATGTGGAAAATTTATTGTTTCCACAGGGATGATGTGGAGAACTCGTTGTCTTCCCTGTCAAAGACACGTCCTGAGGGACTGCCGACTGAAAGTAATCGAAGCTAATCCCTAGAAAACGACCTCATATGCAATAGGAAAACAATTTCTACCATTCATTTTTCGGATAATACCACTACACAGCTGTTTTCCACGATACAATACGCTGTACATCGGACCTCATTGTCAATGGTGCACGGCCAGGTTTGCAAATTTGACTTTTCGTGTGAATGTACAAGGTTGTGTGCATCATTTTGATGTAGAGGTCGGAGATCCGCACCCCCTTTTCTAAAAAAAACGTGTGAATGTACAAAAACTGATCAATTGCATTTTTTTCATGAGACTTCAGAATTACATGAAATGGAAGAGAATCAAACACAAATGGATTAAAGGAAGCAGTTTTTTTTTTAATGTTTGGAGTTGCTGACAATTAAGCAGAACTCGAGCAAGCCTCTCTTGTGCTGCTGCAAAAGAAACGCTACCATGCAGCACGAACGCATGCATGCACATACCTGAGATAAGCGAGAGCAGGAGGAGGCAGCTGAGCCGGAGCGAGGAAGACGAGGGGACGACGGAGAAGAGGAAACGGGCGAAGATCATCATCCTCTCCATTGGCGCCTCGTCAATTGTTGGCGCCTCTTGTTCTCGTCAGGGGCCGGTCGACGGGCCGCCTACCTTTCCCCGAGCGTTATATAGGGAGCGGTTGCAGGCTTGAGGCGGCAGCGTCTGCTGAGGCCAGCAGGCTAGCTAGTTTCCAAATTCTAAGTCCTGATAGGCGAACAAAAACATCACCCTCCCAGACGGCTACTCCTCGCCGGCACGCCCAAAACGACTAGTATAATACACAGCACTACGCCCCAAGAAATGTGAACAGTTGAGCACAGAAGTGTGTTGATCGTCATCTATCCGAGCTTTATTCCCGGCATCATGGTTCAAGGCGCCGTGCTCTGTTTCTGAAATTTTTCAAAGTTCAGAGTTCAGAAACCAAGAGAACTCGAAAGCCACGGCCCACAGATGGAAGTAAACGGAGAAGAGCCGCCGCCAGCTAGCTGCGCTTGGACGGCGACACGTCGGCGTGTGCTTTGCTGGAGCTGGCGGAGCACAGCAGAATGCCGGTGAGAGTGGATGAACAATATTAAAGCATCCACGCCAGCACGTCACACCAGATAGCTAGGGAGATTCATGATCCCGGACAGAAAGATCGACTGTCATCTTGTTAGGGACCTAACCAACCTACGCTGTCCTTCCAGTTCCAGATATCCGTGTCACTTGTCTCTTGCCAAATTTCCTTTTTAAGGGGTGATGCCAATTTTCATTTTGCACTTTCAAGAAACAGGATTGATGGCATGAATTCCTTGGATGAAAAGGGTCACTGGTGTTTATATATTGTTTAAAAAAACAGGAGCTGCACTTAGCTATGAAAGTATTCATGTTTATCTTTTGAAAAGAAAGAAGAAAACAACTGACGCATCTTCCATGGTCAAGATGATGGAAGTTAAGTCCATCTTATGTTCTTCAACTGATTGATTGGTCCATTTGGTGTGTGTAATAGTAACCAACAGTTATGTAACTAGCTATGTAGAATTTTCTTGCTAGAATGGAGGATGTGCACCATTTGGTTACAACTACTCCATAAGAGTAAACTTTTGACTTTGCTTCAGCATTCTAGTGGCCAGCAGCAAACCTAACTTGGCTTCCCCATCGTAATTTTCAAACCAGCAACTTATCACTGCATCCTAAGAAACTGGTAGTAAATTGCGCTTCTGCTATGTATTAAGTATTAACACCAATTGAAGTATTTTGAGTACCAATGTTTTTTTTTTCAACTGAACTGAATGAAGAATAATTGGAAGAAGAAAAGTTTTCTCAACACAGGAAGGCCCCTTGAAATTTGATGTATTGTGAGGGTATTTTCTTAGTATTTATTAAGTACAAATGAGGATAAGAGAAAATTGTTTTTAATTATGTTGTCCAAGTGAGATATATCCCATGCTATTCTTCAATTTTGCATAACTAAATTTCCACGAGGAGGGGACATGGAATACGCTGTTGTAGTAGCTGAAATGGTCGATTCATGTGTGCTAGATTGCTGCTGCGTGCTGCTATATATTATGTGCGCATCCTAAGAAGGAACCTCCATGTAGTAGTGATTTAGGACTCGTGTACAAGTACAAGCAGTTCATCAGAACAGTTTCAGTTAGCAGCTTAATTGAAACATTAGCATGAGTAGAGCCACTTTAGACCGAATCAGTGTTAAGGGAAACAGTTCAATATACACTTAGACCAGAATTGCTGAGAACAGTTAAGTTAAAGAACAATGAGATGCGGAGAGGGCAGACAAACAAATCGATATCGTAAGTACCAAAGTCTCCTTATATATACCCTCCGTTCCACAATAAGTATAACAGATTTCAAATGTTCAGAAACCATACCACTTATCGATATCTCAAGTTTGAACTAAAACCATGCAACTTATTTCAGAAAGGAGGGAGTATAACAGAAAACAACACGAATGAAGGCCATACCTTAGTTCTCAAGTTAAGTTTCTGAAATTCATCATTTCACGGTTTCACACTTCGACGAAGCTATTTAGTAATCAAAATAAAACCAAAAGTTCAGACTTCAAAACTCCATACGCCACATCAAGTTATTAAAACAGTATGAGGAATAGCCAAATAATTCCTACTATAAGTGACCCACAAGTACAACAAAGTTTTCAAGTGTTCCAACAGTGTGCTGCTGTTGGAATTGCTGCGACCTGAACAAACGCAGTTTCAATTGATAAACCATTTTACATCAATTATTGCCCCAACTCATATAGCACGATCTCTGATCAAAAGACCAAACAAACTGCCAGGAGGATACGCCCACCTAGGCATCTCTAGATAACAGAAGGTAACCGAGCAATGAATCCACCATGATAACTGTGCCACAGAAGTATATGTGAACCCATTAGTAGAGTTCTTCCTCCTGGTGGGTGTGAATGACACAATCCGCCTTGGGGTACGAAATGCAGGTCAGAACATAGCCCTCGCCCTTCTGGTTGTCGTCGAGGAAGGAACCGTCCGACTGATCAACTTCCCCACTCGTCATCTTGCCCGCGCATGTGGAGCAGGACCCGGCGCGGCAAGAAAATGGCAGGTCGTGCCCGGCGGTTTCAGCCGCGTCGAGAATGTAGGTGTCATCGGGGGCATCAAACTCGAGCTCGTCTCCTTCTGGGGTTATGAGCTTCACCTTGTACACGGCAGACACCCTGAACTTGTTCGAGATCCTTAACCCCGACAGGTTTGATGTCTGCTTCGTGTAGCCGAGGAAGGCAGGGCTCCTGGTCGCGGGAGCGATCGCCTGGAAATCGGCCCCGGATTTAGCGAAGCGCACTACTGGAGCGGTGGCAGTTGCCATCTTGCCGGATGCTGATTCTGAGGGAAGCACAAAAAATAGGGTCAAATTAGTACAGATACAAGTATTACAAATTCCTGTTGTCATTTCCTTGTAAACTGTATTCTGTATATGATCACTAATACATCTATCTGTAAAACTAGCTTAAGAGTGACTGATCCATTTGGCCATTTCCCGTACGGATCATCCGCGAGTGTTGTACACCAACATAAAAATCACTCGTCCCAGCAGCGTATACAAGTTCAAAACTAGAAGTGCCTAAAAACTTGGTAGCAAGCCGCAAGCGGACGCCCATGTACAGAATCCTGTTCTGGCCCTACTGTTCACCGCGACGCGGACAGCAGTACAGAACCACGGGCACATAACCTATCTCCCAGGCTCAGATCCGACAAGCGCGCTGGCCGCCGGACACCGGAACCGGCGCGCGTCACCCTCACCAACAACCAGACCAAGGCGATCCATCCACGGCTATAATCACAAAATCCCACAAACTACCTCTCGCCGCAGCACACCCGGGCGGGGGCGGTGCGTGATCAATCCATCAAGGAAGCGAACAAGGTGGCAGATCGGCGCGTACGTACCTAGACGGGACGGGGCGGTGGCGGCGGACGGTGAACTCCGAGGAGGCGAAGGCCGGTTGGACTTTGGGATCGAGAGTGGAGGGGGGAAGGTGGTGAGGTGGCTGGCACGCGCACGGCGCCTTATTAATAGGAGCGCCCCGGCTTTTGGTCCGGCTCTCGATCGGTGGCCCTGGCCGGGGCGGGGGTCGCCTCGCCTGGCCGCGGCTGGCTGCTTGGGCGAAAGGCCGGTGTGGAGTGCCCAAGTTCTTCTGTGCCAAGACCGACCACCGCAATTATTCCTCTTCTTTCGAGATCGATCAATGGCCGACTGAGCGATTAGTTTAGTTTATTAGTAGGAGGTTATAAGATTAGCAGACAGACTAGGCGGCAGTGCGACGCGTCCCTTGGCAGGGCTCAGGGGCCGGAACTGGCACGGGTAGGTGCCGCTGACACCTGGGACCCATGGGTAGAACAAACAATTCCACTGAGAAAGGACAAGTCCAGCAAACTCAAATCATCCTTGTTCAACGTACATGTCAAATCACACCAGGAATAACATAACAGAGATCAAGCGCCATAAGCAAAAGCGGATTTAAGCTGCAGACAGTGGACTTTCATTCCAACTTTCCAAGAGAATTCTAACATGAGTTGCTACAATCAGTAAATCTTGATCTGGCAATTGTTGATCACGCCACAATCATGGAGAAATACAGCACAATGACACCTCCGGGGTAGTTTTGGAGCCTACCCCCTCTGTCTTACTAAATACAAGTCCACTTCATATCTTGGGTTTAACTTTGACTGTTATTTTTTACGAACAATATGCAAGTTATATGCCACAAAGATTATGTCACTGGATTCACGGTTGAAAGAAGTTTCCAATGATATACTTCTTGTTGGTATATAACTCGTATTTTGTCGATCAAATTATTAGTCAAAGTGAAGCGAGAAATACAAAGTGGCCTTGATAGGGAGTATTGGCGGAATATCACAGCACGCTCCCATGCTGGGTCACGCTACGGAGGAGCCAACCACAGCTATCAGCTGCACAAAAAACGTCGGCAAGCCTCTGTCTGGATTGCGTGACGATCCAAAGCGTATGGATCCTTCTTCAATCTTCACCAGGAACCTATAACACACATTGAATGGTGGGGCGCAACGCGGTGGGCACTCCCAGCGCAGCGACTGATACATACATAGGGACTAGTCACCTGGCATGCAAAACCAGCAAGCCTGCAAAATGGACGAAATTATCTCAGCGGAAGAAGCAACAAACGCACACATCATATGAAAAATACTACATTGGTTTGATGCGGCTTCTGCCATCAAGTTATGTAAATATGATACACGGTAAAGATATCTGAGTGGTATCAAACTAGTAATAGTGTATGTTGCTTACAAATGAACATTAGTGTTTTAAACATGATGTATCAACAGTATCATCGTCATGGACGATTTGGGCTGATCTTTGTATTGGTTGATTCAAGTAGTGCAGCTTATCTTCTGTGTTGTCTTAATCGATATAATGCACTGATACAGAGTGAAAGTCGAGGATGTTGAAGAGTTCACAACCCTGGTGCTTTTAATCCCAGTTTTCAGGACCTAAGTATTCGTGACGGAACATAATGCATACCAAGATAAGAAAAATGTGTAAACCAAAAAACCACCAAGCTGTTCCATTTTGATGTTTTCAGGTCTTCAAATTACGAATTGGAAATATAGTGCACTTGCATGAATCAAATATCTGTCTGTTCCAAAGGGATATGTTTAATCGTGAGATTTGAGTGCATAAAAAGGGATGTACCATTGTCGTATGGCACAAAAAAACTCACCAAGAACAGCTAGTCCAACTAGTAGTGATAATGCTATACAAACTTGAGGATGATCGTAGCCAGATCTATCTAATCTCCTCTTGATTAGCTCAGGCCAGCAATACCTAGCCTGCAAGGAGTAACAACAGAAGGCCGTTAAAAGGGAAATAAATATACTGTGAGATTCTTTCAACAACTAACAACCTAAAACAATGCCTATAGACTGCAACATGTAAACTAACAGAAAACAGAGCACATGATAGCATACCCTTCCCGACGTCCGTAGATTGAACGAAGGTAATATATTTCCATTTCTCAAGCCATCCATAACTTCCCCATCTTTTCTCCTCTTTGTGAAGCTCTCCCGACCTCTCTTTGTAGACCATAAGTTTCTCATTAAACTATGGCACTGCCTGATCAGTTTGTTCTTGTAGCGATGGCTCCTACCTACTGAATCATCAGCATCCAAACTACACAAACTGTTGTCATTATGATCTTCACATGCACCTCCTCCACATGAACACTGCAGTTTGGATGCTCCTTCCAAGTCATTTCTGAATTCACAAGCTGTATGTTCTTGGGAAGAATGATAACCATTCATCATAGGTGCACTGTCAATCTTAAGTTCGGTAATTTCATCTGTATCAGTGGAGTAATATGCACGACTATCCTCTTTGTTACCAGAAAGAAAAGATGCCAGACCATCTCCATCATGTTCACTTGAATATGTATATTTCGGAGTTCTACTGAAATCTGTCCTAAGATTCTTCAAGCTTTCTCCACCTCAGAAATTTGCTCAGCTAGAGCTCTAATGAATTGCCTAAATTTTAAGATTGCATTTTCCCTTGAATTTGACTTATCCGAAAATGCAGCTGCGTTCACCTCCCTCTCAAATTGCTCCAACTGCCAGAGGTAGGAGAATGAGTCTTAGAGGAGGAAATGCAGAAAAAAAGATAACGCAAAAAGCTGAATGAATGGACTAGCAAGGTCAAACTATGTGGAAAGCTCGATTGTTTGAACCTGCCACTTGGTAGTTCCGAGAGCAGTAATCACATCTCTCTCATAATGTATCGGCGCATTAAGTTTTGCATCTGAAGTGCCATCTTGTATAACTTTCTTTTCATGCAAAAGCAAGCGGTAGACACCCTCCATCCTGTACAGCAACAAAAAATTGTATCCAAGTAGCAGTCAGCAAGCTGCAACACACGTTCCTTGCTGCAAAAAATCTTTCATGATCTCTATGACACATGCTGATACCACATTAGCAAAGCTGTTTCGGATTTTGGTACAAGGTAAGCTATATGATTGAAACAAAGGCTTGCGCCCAAACCTTTATTTGGCACTAATAATCTACTGCAGGTGCATCTAACACGATAAATAAGCTACAGCAAACTCTTTGTTTTTGCTAGGTAAGGGAGATTTCATCAAGCCATCACAGGATTACAATAAGCTACAGCGAACTGCTAGTAATTTCTCACCGAAGGCAGTCATGAAACTCCAGTAGAAATTCACCTAAAAATTTAAACTTTAACTTTAAAGCTAGCTTGTTGGTGCCAAATTCCAATCCTCGTAGAATTTAGACGAACAAGAGAGATTGGAGATTCCCGAACTCTGTAACTAGCATCACACGGTGAATTAAAGCCCACACGCAATTCTCCACAATGCGGCAGCAAATCTCGGGAGATACGAAACCAAAGCTACGCGCAGAAATCTAGCAAGCAGCACATCAAGAAAGATGAAGCAACACGATTACAAAAATCCCGTACCTGTCGGCGGAATCCTGCACGCACTCCGCCGCGGGGAAGAGCGGATCCGACTCCCACCGCCCGAAGCCCTCCGCCATCGAGTCCGCCGCAGCAAACGCCCCGAGCAGGATTCGATCGAATCCGCGGAAGTGGGAGAGGGCGAGGACGAAGACGGACACGCAGGCGTGCGCTGGAGCGCGAAAGGGAAAATTTTTCCGGTTGGTGGTGGATTCCTCCTGGTTCTGGACTCGTTCCCGTTTCTGTTCCTCCTCTCCTACCCTTTCCTCTTTCGTGCAGCCCACTGGTTGGT
The DNA here is from genome assembly GCA_947311845.1 of Poa pratensis. Taxonomy (NCBI): domain Eukaryota; kingdom Viridiplantae; phylum Streptophyta; class Magnoliopsida; order Poales; family Poaceae; genus Poa; species Poa pratensis. The sequence continues at coordinate 27,381,698 of CAMZMU010000067.1, forward strand.
GGTACTTTGCAGACGAGTCCACGTTTTAGTCTAAAATCGTGCGTTCGGGCTTGGCATGATCAACGAGGTACGCGTGGTGCTTGCGCGACAGCGCGTAGTTGCAGCTTAAGATAGGCACCCCTGCCTGGACTCGATCAGCATGTGATCCACGAATCAGTCAGAAAAATACACCTGATGGATTAAAGTCTCCAGATGCCTAGCCACATTAGTTGTAGTCGTTGGAATGCAAGACGCGTGGGCAAAACATGTGAAACATTACATGGTGCAGATAGCTGTAATAATATACTCCCATAATATAAGCATCTGGATATCATCTGTGCTAAAAACAACATAATTTTGTACTAAAAGAACATCATCAGAACTTTCTTTTCTCGGTACCAATAAAGACCAGCAACAGTCATATCACATGGTTCTGAATTTGTGATAAACTGCATACAGTCATACGGATGGCTAATGGAAATTATCAGATGGTTAGCGCCAAAAGTAACATCCAAGATTGTGAATTTTGTGACAAATTGGCAACTCAAGTTACATGACAGTGCTTGACTACAATTTCCTATCTATCCATCCATCATGAAACACCAACAAGAATTGTCACGGAGGTTAGCAGCAATGCACCATTGCGGTTGAACTTTGGAAACACCATCTTTACGATGGAATGATCGCTCCTGCAGTTTCAGAAAACTAGCTATCAGTGAGTGAACTAATAAGTGGATACAATGAGTGAACTCTGAAAACGCCATCATTATTTCAGAACTGCGGAGCTGTAGAAAATCTAAGGGGAGATAATTTCAGTGAGTTAGGAAGTTAGGAGCTGTACACAAATTTGTCAAATTGGACAATGATTTTACACAGAGCGGCTGGTAACTGCAACAACCGGCACTTACTGCTGCTGCCTTTTCTTCTTTCAAAAAGCATAACAAGCAAAGCACACAGTTCAGCCTGCAAGAACATGCACATCCAGCTCAGCAGCTTCGTGGTTCAGATACATAGCGCACACTCACACTCACATGCAGCTAGCCATGTCGATGCAAGCAGGTACAACCCAGCTAGCTGTTACAGTTCAAAATGCATAGCAAAACACACACGAAAGCCACACACACACACAAGCAAATACGGCCTGGAGGACGCATATAACAGTATTTAGACCAAACCATGGTACCAGCTTCATTATGCAGTGATGAACTACAGTGAGACCAAGAGCTACAAATTGTCTCTGTAGACTAGTGTGTGGAAGTAAACTGATCATAGATTTTGAAGTCGAGTTAGGATTAATTTAGTAAACTGCTGTCTCCACAGAATACCACAACTAAAAAAAAATAGAGATGTCAGACTATAATTATAGCACATATAGCAGTGATCAAGCAAAGTACTGAATTATAGCAGTGCTCAAGCAAAATACTGAATTCAGAAACCTCTATGCAATAGTGTACAACTATTTGCAATAGTTTTTGTTCCATCTTGGACAACTAAATTATCTCCACTGTCATCTCAAACGGTCAGACCTTCCCTACATCACTATTTGTCCCAAGAAAACAGAAAAGAATCCAGGACAGACATGTAAACCATATGATCACAGAAAGTAGATCTGGGCAAGCAAGAACGCGAGGGGCACAAGCTGGAAAACGCTGGAACAATATGATCATCTAACAAAGAAGTATCTAGAAAACAGACCTGTGACTTTTGTTTGAACAAAAGCTGTGGCTGAAGCTCGAGGAGTCAATCTATGAATGAGAAATAGAAAACATTAATAACATCATGCAAGAAATTAATTTGAGAAAGACAATATCATCAGTTTTCAGTTTTTTTACCATCATCGTCGTCGTCCTCATCGGACAAGTATGCTTTTAGCCAATCTTTTGAGCATATTAGTCCTTCAGCTATTTCTGGGTTGAGAGAACTGCGATGTTGATTAATTATCATGCCGGCTGTGCTAAATGTTGATTCTGAAGCCACAGATGATAATGGAATAGCTAGAAAGTCCCGGGCCATCTTGGCTAGTATAGGATATTGCTCCGCGTTTCCTTTCCACCACTTCAACACGTCAAAACTTTCACCTTCCCTTAGAGGAACCAGTGGATCTTCTAGATAAATATCAACCTCTGACCTTCTAGAGCGTTTAGGACGATGTTGTTGTTTGAACAAAGCAAATCCCAACTCCAATTTGCGCTTTCCTGTCACTACTGGGAGCATATTTGCTGGCCCTCCCACCTTAGGTGATGAATTGATGATGGTTCTGTGTGAAGAGCTTTGCACCATGCGCTCATAATATTCATAATATTCTCTGAACCACTTATGAACATCAGCTACTCTCTGTTCAGACACGTCTTCTCCATATGCTTCGGTGAAACCAAAATTCAGAAGAACTAGTTTGTACCGTGGATCCAATAAGGATGCAACCAGAAGAACTTTATTAGGTTGATCCCAATACTTGTCAAACTTTGCCTTCATATCTTTGCACAAGTCCTTCAAGAAATCATCTCCAGTATATTTCTCATCAACGAGAAGTTCTCGAATACCCCAAATTTCTTGTAAGTATCTATGTGCTGTTGGGAATTTATACATGGAGAAAACCTTTGCTGCATCAGCAAAATTCTTTAGGAAGTTGCAAACTCTCTCAGCCAGGCTCCATTCCTCAACCGTGGGTCCTTGAATGTTTTGGACATCAACATAGCTAGTGAGGGCTGCCTTAAACTTCAGAGCTTCTTCAAGCATGGTATATGTAGAGTTCCAACTTGTGGGAACATCTAATTTGAATCCACTCTTGGGTTTATGGCTAGACATCTCTGGAAGCAAGTTAAAAACCTGCAAGCGAGGTCCGGATGAGTTTACATGTTTAACAACTCCCTAACAGGCTCAATCACATCCTTGATAATATCCATTCCATCTTGGACAACTAAATTCAAGATGTGTGTTGCGCATCTCACATGGAGATCTTCGCCTTCAAAGGGCTTGTCTGTCCAAAGTTTGGCCTTTAACTTATTCACTGCAGCGATATCTGACGTTGCATTATCCAGAGTAAAAGCAAAAGCTTTGTTGGACAAGTCCCAATCACAGAGACAGTCCATGATTGTACTATGGATTGCAGCAGCGTTGTGAGGATATGGGACATTTTTAAAACTGATTGTATGCATGTGTAGATTGAATTCCTCATCGATATAGTGTGCAGTCAAGCAAATGTATCCAAGTTCTTGGACTGATGTCCACATGTCAGTTGTGAAACTAACATGAGAGCAGGAATTAGCCAAGCTAGATTTAATTTTCTTCTTCTCTTCTTCATACACAGCTACACAATCCTTTTCGAGAGTTTTTCGGCCATGAACCTGAAGACTTGGGTGTGTCGACTTCATCATATTCTTGAAAAAACCATTTTCTATCTTCCTGAAAGCAATACTTGCACTGATCCAAAACTTATTCATGAAATCTCTTACAACAGCTGGATCCACCACAAAACCTCGTGCACCTCCAACGGGTGCACCTCCAATGGGGTCACTCACGGGAAATATTGCATTGCGATCAATATCTGATGGGAACTCCTGGCACCCAGTCAAGATATGGCGCCTAAAATGTGACACGCCAATCCCTTGATGATATACCAATTTGGATTGACAATAAATGCAGATAGCTTTTCCTTCATCAGGTAACTCCTTGAAAAATTCCCAAACTCTAGATCTCTTCTTGCTTCTGCGATTGGCAAGTTGCGTTACTTCATCCACGCCTTCACCATGTACTTGATGTGTAGTTTGACTACTTGACATTTCGACAAATCAGCTGCAAACACAATAATATGGTAATAATTAGTTCACAAAAAGTTGTGCATTTTAACCGATTAAATTCAGAGAAAAACTAATAATTAGTCAGTAAGAAATCAGTAGCAAACTGCAAGAGAATACTATATTCTTATATGTGATCTGTCAGCTAAGATATGGCGCTTAAAAGTGAATCTGGTTCTTGAATTTTGATACTACTGTACACAGTAATTTACTGTCAATCCACTTGGGTGTTTAGTAATCAAGACCATTAGCAAGTAACCTGGAGAAGAAGAGTGCATGCTTAAAATCAGTACAGTAGTATCTATATGCAACTAATAACAAATTGTTTATTCTTGGTGCATGTATGGCTTGATACGGTGATACCATGCATGCGCCACTATGGTGAACAGCCAAAGTGACGATCTATCTCACATTTTATTTAGTTGAGTGACTAAAATATTGAACTTAGCACCATTAACTTGAAACTCTACTTTCTGTCAAAAAAAAAAAAACTCTTGAGACTCTACTTGACAATACTGGACTACAATCATGGGACTTGAACATAATCAGGGTGAATTGGTTTGCTTCTTACATCAGGAGCAGAGCCAATATCTTGCGGACACAACTAAGATTTACACGATTTGTAGGGAACAAAAAAACAATATTATAAATGATGTACATGGAAAGACAAGAGTGCTGGTCAAGTGGTCATATATATAGACTACCAGCACATGATGTGTATCGATGTGCTGGTCATATATAAAGGCAGAGTGATAATCAATAATAGTAAGAGAAATACATTATGTTGTGTATCGGTCCTCTGCATGATTTTAACAGATTAACTACTAGCACATGATCATCAGGTGCTAGTGGTAGTGAGCTGCCCAGACAGACGAACATGGAAAATCAAGTGCCTACACAGGTAGTGAGCTGCCCACACAGACCAACTGAAAAGACTGAAACCAAAACAAGAGTGTTCAAGCCATGATCTTGGCTGACCTCGCCTGCCTTTTGATCCTCAAATATAAGCAATTTTTTTGAAAAGGCTGAAGCTAATCAAGACTTGCTAGTTGCTACATGCCACTGCTACTTTGATAATTACAAAACAATGCCATTTGAGCAACGAACAGGAGCAAGCACTTGATCACGCAGAATACGGAATAGCTAAGTGTAAATTTCAGAATACTTGAGCGGGCGGCCGAAGGGTGCGGCGAAGGACACAAGACGACGAGCCGGCCGCGGAAGTGGTCGTCCAGTGAGAAGCTTAGCAAATATGCATCCAATACTCCAAATACCAACAGCAGGAGTGTACTGCATACAAATCGACACCCAGTCATAAAAATGGGACAAATCTGAAACTTGCAAAGAGAGTTTAAAGAAATCTCTACGTGAATTTTGCTACTCTAATTCTCATCCGAGTTAGTGAATTTACATTTGGCAGAAGAGCTTCGTGTACATAGTTACAATGCGAAAGAATAGTTACAATTATTTTGTATACTTCAGTTAACACGAGCTTTTGTTTCCAGAGCTTTTCTTTAAGAAAAAGTGGAGCAATAAATGTTACACACTTCATGTATTACAAATATCAAGACAACATCTGCATATATAGCGCACAGAAAGAATCCATCTTGCCTGTATGACAGTATGAGACTTTATGAGTTCAAGAATTGAAGAACTTACATTCGAGAAAAAGCAGCCAAATAATTCAGGTGAGGATGGGGTGGCCGTCGGCGAGAGGCGGGGCTGGGGTCGCCAGCGAGCTGCGAGGACGGGGCGGCCGCCCGCGGGGAGAGACAGGGCGGCGGCGTTGATCTGATGCGGGAGATCGTACTAGAGGGGTTGGGGCGAAGGTGAGGAGAGGACGTGCCGGGTGAGGGAGACGAGGCGGCGGAGGGGCATGCTAGCGGCGGAGGGGCATGCTGCCGACGGAGAGGGAGTGAGCAGCTCGATGGGGATCCAGCGGATAGTGGACTATCCAACTCGGACGTCCAAGGTCATGCTATTGGACCTAATATCCTGTTAAGGTCCACGTCCAATAGATTCCAATCTAATTGGATCCAGTATATTTCAGATCCAAAGTCCATGGACATGCGAGATCCAATTCCAGATTTTTTTTTTTTTTTGGAACCTAAGCAATGCCTTTGATTGGTTAAGTCGAAAAGAGTTGGACAGTTAAAACCAGTCGAAAATCATACAACACCACACGCCAGCCAAACCCGCGAAAACCATCACAAATCGTTGAGCGGTACCCCACACACGAAGATCCACGCTAGAACTCAGAATCCTACGACAAGACAGCGCAGCTCCGACTCTGACAAAGAACTACGAAGAAGAACCAAGCAAGCAAGGCTGGCGTCGCGGTCACCAAACAGACGACTTGTCGCCAGTCATCGTACGCCACCGAGAGCCCCCATCACCGCAGCTTCGACTTCTCAGCAACACACAAGCCAAGGCAATCCCACGGGCACGTCGGAGAACCGACTACCTCAGCCAAAGCCACGTCTACGACATTGCTCATCCCCATCATCGTTACAAGAGAAGCCTCAATGCAACACCTCGGCATCGCTGCCACATTAGCCCCGTCGCCGCGACCACCCCTTATCATGGATATACAGATAAACATGGCAAAAAAGAATGTCACAAAGCACCTCATGATTGGCTCTCTGGTGCCAAATTCATCTGAATGTACAAAGAGTGAGGCAAGATCAATGCTCGGGACTCGAGGGCTGTTTAGAACACAAGAACCGGCTAATTTCCCGCCTGATCGAGAGAAAAATAATCATGTTTCCTAGAACCGCCGTCGTGTGGTGGTTGCACGATGATAAGATACGGCTCAGATGTACTGTGTAGTCTATTCCCTAAAGCTTGCAAACAAACAAAACAACGTAGGATGCTACAAAAACGAGTTGTCCGTGAAAAGCAAGGAGCTAAACTGCTGGGGTTCTTTAGCTTCTCGAAAACCCTGAACGCCCTTTCCTCCGTAGGAACTCCGGAATCTGCAGCTTTGGGCCTTCATCCTGAGAGGAAGAAAATCGAGTGTTGCGACCACGGTTGCTGTCAACTCCAGCCTGAGCATATCCAGAATTTGCATCAGAATAGGAGAGCACAAATGAGCAGTAACTAGTAAGTAGCCAAACGGTGCAAGAGGATGTACCTGCGCAGATCGGCTTTCGCCTTCCTCCTGGCGCTTGAATCCAGTTGCAATCAAAGTTATGCTCACCTGAAGAGAGAGATTGTGTTATTGTAAAATACTATGGTTTACCTGATAAAAGTACCCTTTTATCTACTTGGACAAGACCACAGTTGTCATGTGCATAATCGTGCTCACAAAAGGAGGAGCAGGAAGAGGAGGGGGGGGGGGGGGGGGGGGGGGGGGGGGTACCTGGCCAGTATATGATGGGTCTATAACAGAGCCGAAAATCAGATTTGCACCCGGATCAACAAGATCATATATCACTTCAGCTGCTGCATTCACCTAATATAGGATCACCAGTTTGGATTAGGGCCAAATGTAATTCAAAGAAACCAATTGACAATTTAGTGATGATCTTCTATGTAGATAGTTAGCGGCCCAATGCAATCTCATCATTAGAGGTATAAGGCCAGAATCAGGTTAAAGTCTTCTAAATTAACTTAGCTGTCAAAGTTATCCGTCAAAATAATAATTGGATTTGCTTCGTCTCCTTATAATGATCGTCATGACCTAATGTTCCAAACTAAAATGCACAAATTGTCAAGCCATTCTATATAGCTAAGATCATGAACATGATACCTCTGTCAATGTTAGGTCAGTCCCTCCAGTGATATTCCACACAATTCCTGTTGCTCTTTCAATACCGATATCAAGTAGAGGAGACTGTATGGCATTGAGTGCAGCATCTCTTGCTCGTGTCTTACCTGCAAACCGGCCAACAGAAACAGCAGGTCAATAAGGGGGAGGGCAAGAGGTTGGTCAGTCAATGCGATAGGAATCAATATATCTGCGATTAACCACACCATATCTAACAATGTGTAGTACACCTTTACTGTTGTATAAAAAATAGTGGAACTTGGGGTTGGTTACGTGATTTATACGAATAAAATTAAGAGATTCAAACTATATTCCACTTATTTTAATAGCACAGTACGCTTGGCATTCCATAAACAAGCATTAGTATTATATGAACGCAAACATATGCATATATCATTGGATGATAAACAAATATGGTCCCCTGAAATTTAACCTGTTGCTGTCCCAATCCCCATCAAGGATGAACCTGCATCTGACATAACCGATCGCACGTCAGCAAAGTCAACATTGACCAAACCTGGCACCTGCAAGCAAAAAGGCAACAAATCACATGATTAGATGCAAATATCATGTAACTGTAGTCTGGGCAAATTCGTTGACAAGCACCGGCTGAAAATGTATGAACTTTTGGACTCATTACTTGGCATTGCAAATGACATGAAAAGCAGACAGGAATCGAGGAACTAGGCACAATAGTAAGCAAACGGCATGATAGGCAGACTGAAGTTGCGTAGAAAGGAACAAAGTGAACAATGACATTCTATTTTTATTTTGCTGCAGCTAACTGGATATGGATAGTGATCACAATTAAGAAATAGTGTTGTAGTTTGGATATTTTTAGAAGCTTCAATGTTGAGCTCCAATTATGCAATGTTGTAGTTTGGATATAACATACGTGCATCAGGAAAGAACTAAGAATCAGGACAAAACATAATTCAATCCCTGTGAGTGGTGAAGGTTGCTTTTGAAAGAATACAGGGATATGGTCATGGGAGCTTGTTAATCCATAGTTGTATGAATGTGTAAACTATAAACCAATTTTGTTTTCTGAAGACATCACACATGTCACTTCTTCAAATCATACTCGACAATTGTAAAATAGGTAACGTAGGACCTAGCATATTGTCTTACAGTGATGATATCTGAGATTCCACGGACACCTTGCCGGAGAATATCATCTGCCAAATTGAATGCTTCTGTCACAGGAGTATTTGGAGAAACAGCAGTCAGTAGCTTGTCATTTGGGATTACAATCAGTGTATCCACATTGCTTCTTAAGGCCGCAATTCCTTCTTGTGCCTGAAGTGCCCGCCTTCTTCCCTCAAATGAAAAGGGAGTCGTCACAATTCCGACAGTTAGTATACCCATAGACTTTGCTATCCCTGCTATAACAGGTGCCCCGCCAGTGCCTGTTCCCCCGCCCATTCCAGCCTGCAAAATGAATATAAGGGTTCAAAAGCAGCCACTATAGCATATAGATTACCATATTCCTTTCAATCAAAGCACATAAATGTTTATATTTGTGTACATTAAGTTATAAGTTATAACCTAACAGAAGTCAGATCAATTCCTTATGTGTTAAATCTATATAAACTGAATGCCAGAAAAGTGCTCTATTCACTGATTTTACATCATTTAAAAATGCACAATTTGCACAAGCAGCAAGACTTACCGTCACAAAAACCATATCAGCACCAGCGACTGCCTGTTCTACCAACTCCTGGCTTTCCTTAGCTGCATTCATGCCAATTTCCGGGTTCCCACCAGCACCAAGGCCTCGTGTCAGTTCCTGGCCAATCGGCAGCCTATTTGCCGGATCAATGGGCGACATCCTCATAGCCTGGAAATCAGTGTTCACGATCCAGAATTCCACCCCCTTCATGGAGCTCTCAATCATCCTGTTCACGGCATTGGAGCCGGCACCTCCAACCCCAATGACTTTAATCCGGGGCTCGTTGTAGCGGTACGTGATGGAAGCGTCCGGTAAGGTGTCAGTGGCATTTCCAATACCCAGCTCCTTGCTCGGGGCAGCAACCGCGCCATTATCCTCTCCATAAAGCATCGAGATCTCGGGGTGGAGGTCGTACATGGTATCCTTGGCGGTGCGCCGTGGCCCAGACTGGCGCGGGTTTGCGGAGCACTGGAACCGACCAGGGCAAGCAGAAAACCGCCTCTTTATCTGGAAATGCGTCGCGCTGACACCAAGAAATGGCTTCCCGGCCAGCGGCGGATCCAGATGGTGCACCGGGTGGTGTGCGCCGGCACACCCAAAACCTGTGGAGAAGCTCATACCTCAAAACCCAGTGTCAGAGATCGCGAAGTGGGTGGAGACGGCGGGGATAAGGTAGCAGGGGAACGGCGATGGAGGCGACGAGCGTGAGATGAAGATGGCGCGGCTATAGGCCGGCAGCTCTAGGGCACGAGCCGCCTTTGCGTCGGCCGCAGCTTTGGGTAGGTCAGAAGAGCAAAGGTGATGGTGGTGGTGGGGAAGGAAACTTTTTTTTTGCAAACGGGCTGGCTGCGGGCCTGCGGAGGCGATGGGATTTGATGGTTCAGAATTTCAGATCTGACAGCGGACGGAGCGCAGAGATTTATCAATTTTTTGAATGTAGCAAAAGAAATTAGAGAGAGAGGATTCAATGCTCCCGAGTTTCAGTGATCTTGATATTTTAAAAAATCGAAATAATATTCAAAGTTTCAAAAAGATCCGAAATCATTCACATACATACACACCCATGTTATCAACATATTTGTATAGTTTTGCTAGATAATACTCCCTCCGTTGCTAGATACATCCGTATATAGACAAACCGAAGTCATCTAATTTGGAATCCGTTTCTAAATATAACCTTTTCAGAATTTTCTTAATTCGTACTTATCTAGATGTATTTTAGTGCGTTGATTCACTCAATTCAGTCCGTATTTAGTCTACATTAAAGTAGTCAAAACATCTTATAATTTGGAATCGAGGGAGTAGGTTACAGAAAAATCACAAAATCATGCTTGTGCAAAAGGTGAAAAGGAACTCATTTTATAAGCTACATTTGCATTTTTCTAGATATTGGATAACCTTTTTTTTTTCCACACATCGCAGCCATAGCTACCATAATACCGATGACGAGTTGACCAAACTCTAATTTTAGGCACCTAACTACAATTCTGGGCGCAAATCTGAGATCCCACCCCCAAACGCCACCGGAGCGGGAAGCGGAGGAGGCGGGGCCCATCGAGTGTCGAACGGAGACGAGCCACGATTAGTATTTTTAGGAGCCGAGACATTGTAAGAATAACTTACCTTGCTCTTGTTCAACTGCATCATTATCTACTTCTTGTGTTCTAATCTCATTCTTCTTAGATGATTTTTCCTGATTATTTAAAGCTGAATTTATTAGGATCATATGATTATTGTTATGTTTGTTTGCTGGTTCCCAGCCATAAGCTTCACATGTAGGGTGTCATCTGTCGGCTCAAGAATGTTTTCTTTCCTTCAAGAACTTGTTTAAAATAACTATTTCTTTTGTTTTTCTAAACTAGCTTCGTTGATTTTCCCTATACAAATTATGTAAGGATGTTTTTCGCATATTTTCTTCAGTTTTTGTAGGCAAACATATTTTCTTCAGTTTTTGTAGGCAAACATATTTTCTTAAGTTTTTTAGAATTTCATATTTTCTTAAGTTTTTTTAGGGAGAAAGCACACTTTATTTAAGGTTCAATAAACATAGGAATACAAAAGCCCGCAGGCGGTTCGGCAAGCCACACACGGCGGCCAGGGTCATCTCGCAACATGTTTCTAGCAATCACATGTGCTTCTTTATTTGTTGTACGCCGTTCATGGCTGAAAGTGCATGTGTTGCCCCATGCGTGGTTTTGGTAATTAATGATAATCCCTATGGACTAGTGTTTGCATTGAGTTATCCTTATAGATCTTGTCCATAGGAAAAGATTGGAGTTCATGTGTTGGACTCTAGAAGATTCATAATGATCAATACTCTATTCAAAGGGTTTATATGAAGAATGGTCATGTGTAGAGTTGAGCATATTGCAAGTATGTCTTGAAGGATTCAAGACATCATCTTTGTGAAACGGAGCTTAGCAAGGCTCTCACATAATGGAGTAAGGGGGAGCATTTGGAGAAGCCTTCATCAAGCATGTGCTAGCAAGTACAATCAAGAAATGTGTTCCAATTTGAGGGAGTCAAGATCGTCATCATCTAGCTCAAGTGGAATGCTCAAGGCAAAAGTATGATCTTGATAGGGTTTCTATTTTACCGGTCTCGTGGTGTTAGTGGGATACAGGGCCGGTCCACACATCTATGGGGCCCCGGGGCAAGACAACAAGAAGGGGCCTTTGCTGAGAAAAAAATTTAGAGTATTGCATTTCAAAAGCTATCTGGTACATAGTATAGATGATGATCTATTGATCTTTGAACTACATCACGATAGTAAGAACTACATTAGGATAATAAGAAAATAGTTTATTCCGAGGTCCAAATTTACTCTTTTGTAAGTGCAACATTGAGACCATCATTTTTATCTACAAATCAAATAGCCTTGTCAAAACTAATCGCTACTTTAAAAAAAAACTGATTAAAACTTAAAGTTTTGGTATTAAAAGCAGACCATTACTCCCACATACAACAAATAATAGTATTAAAAGCTGACCAATTCTTAAAACTGAGAATGGAAGAGAGCTGATTAAGGAACGAAATCACGTCATGGTCTCCATTAATGGCTGGCCGGACCTCGGAATAGGAAAGGTAAAGTACTCGCCTACTACGGAGTAGATAATAGCGAGCGATAGATATTTTTTTGAGGGGAATAGCGAGCGATAGATGATGTGCTACTCCCAAGAGCAGCGACGTCGTGGGCTTCATCTTGCTTTACAGGTTGCACCTTGGCCTCTTTTTTTCCCTTGATTTCTTGGGCTAAGGCAGAAATAAGAGACGTACTAGATGGGCCGGGGCCCCTGTCTCCCGGGGGCCCGGGGCGGGCGCCCCGTCGCCCCGCCCTATGGGCCGGCCCTGGTGGGAGACCGGGTTATAGGATAGACGGCGTACTATCAAGAGGGGCTCTCAAGTGAGTAACTTGATCGCATCTTTGTGGAGAGCTCAAACCTTTGCATACTTGGCATATCATCTTTCTTGGTTCTTATTTGGCTTTTATCCATCTGAGAATTTAGAGCTTGTATTCATCTCCATACCAAGATCTAGTTCATAAAAAACGGATTTCATTTGAATATCTTGTGGTGTTTTTTGATGTTCGAGGTTTTACCGATTTGTCTCTTGAAGAGAGGTCAAACTCTCTACTTGTGGTTTCCTCCTCACATGATGTACTATGATGTGTATATTCATAATCTTGTAGAGCTTGTGAGTATCTTCTAACAAGCCCAAGATCATAGAAAACGGAGTCCGGATGAGAAACATATTGCGGTTTTGGTTTGGAGATTTTATCGGTTGTTCTTTTATCGAGAGGTCTAACCTTTCCCCATTTGGTTTTATCCTCCATTGTTGGACTATGATGTTTCTCTGCATGATCTTGTAAAGCTCTTCGTTGCGATTCCAACGAGCCCAAGAATATCGAAAAATGGAGTCCGGATGATCAAGATATGATCGTTTTCGTATCGGGTGTGTTTGCAGTTTTTCCAGGCCAGCCCAGGCCGACCCAGAGGCTGGGCGCCTCTGCTGGTAGGCCGGCCTATAGGCCAGCCAGGCTGGCTCCCAGGCCGGGCTCGCGATTTTTGAGCATAACGGTTGGTTTCGGGGAACCTATTTAAGGGGCCTTCTTCCCCAATGGTTCCCTAACTTTTTGAGCTTGTTTTTTCCCTCTTTCTCCTCCATTGTTGACATTTGGAAAAGCTTGCCCCCTCTCAATCCCTCCCATGATTCTTGCATATCTTTGAGGAAAAGTGAGAGGAGATCTAGATCTACATTTCCACCAATCCATTCCTCCTCTAAGTGAGGGGAACCTAGTTGATCTTGATCTTGGAGTTCTTGGTGTTTCTCCTCCATTGTTCTTCCTCTCTTATTCCCCCATAAGCATTTGTTGCTTTGTTGGAATTTGAGAGTGAAGGATTTGAGCACTTGTGCTCTTGCCATTGCTTTGTGCATCGGTTTGTGCTCTCCACGAGGATTCGTGGAAGTTGAAAGTTTGTGAACTTGTTACTCTTGGGTCTTTGGACCCTAGACACCTTTGTGGTGGTTGAGACCTTTGTGGTCACTTGTAACCGTTTGGGAGCCCTGATGACGTGGGACACACGTTCGTTGGGAGACCCCAAGAGGAAGGTATGAAGCAGTGCAGCAGCAAGTTTCCCTCAGTAAGATACCAAGGTTATCAGATCCAGTAGGAGCAGGAAGCACTTCTGAAGGTTGTCAACGGTGCCAAAAAAGTACTTGCGTGTGGAAGGGAGTTCGGTTGTTGACGTGGAACCTGCACACAACACAATCAAACTACTTTGTCCCAACAAAACAGGAAGGGTGTCAATCTTCCTGGCTTGCTGAAAACAAAGGATTAAACGTATGGTGTGGAAAATAGTGTTTAATTGCAGAAAATGAAAAGGAACAATGATTGCAGTTGGTTGTATTATCAGTGTAAAAGAATGGACCGGGGTCCATAGTTCATTAGTGGTGTCTCTCCATAAAAGATAACTAACATGCTGGGTGAACAAATTACAGCTGGGCAATTGACAAAATATTGAGCGCATGACAATGCATATATATGACATGATGATTATTATGATATTCATGTGGGCATTACGACAAAATACATAGACCGTTATCCAACAGCGTCTATGACTAATAATCCACCTCCAGGTTGTCATACCGAGTTCCCCGTTGGTATTAAGTTGCAAGCAACGGATAATCGCATTAAGTAATGTGCGTAATGTAAACAAATGCATTAGACCTAACGGCGCACCCTTAAGCTAAGCATCGGTTATTTTATCCCTAGTGGCAACAACACATCCACAATCTTAGAAGTTGCTGTCACTCTCCCAGATTACCGGAGGCATGAACCCACTATCTAGCATAAATACTAACTCTTGGAGTTACAAGCATCTACTTGGCCAAAGCATCTACTGGTAACGGAAAGCATGCAAGATCATAAATAACATATAAGACAGATTGATAATCAACTTGACATAGTATTCAATATTCATCGGATCCCAGCAAACACAACATGTAGCATTACAATAAGATGATCTTGATCATGATAGGCAGCTCACAAGATCTAAACATGATATCATAAAGTGGAGAGACAACCATCTAGCTACTGCTATGGACCCGTAGTCCAAAGATGAACTACTCACGCATCACTCCGGAGGCAGGCATGGTGATGTAGAGCCCTCCGGTGATGATTCCCCTCTCCGGCAGGGTGCCGGGAAGAGCTTCTGAACCCTCCCGAGCTAGGGTTGACGGTGGCGGCGTCTCTGGAACTTTTCGTGGATAATGGCGTTTTCCCGTGAAGATGAATAAATAGGCGAAAGGGCGGCGGCTGGAGCGACCCGAGGGGCCCACACCATGGTGCGGTTGGAGGTGGGGCCGCGTCGCCCTATGGTGTGGCGCCCTCCTCGGTCGCCTCCGTCTCTCCTTTGGACTCCATGTACGTGTTGGAAAAATAGGAGGTCCTGTCCAGGTTTCGTCCAATTCCGAGAATATTTCCAGAACAGCTTTTCTGAAATACAAAAACAGCAGAAAACAGGAACTGGCACTGTGGCATCTTGTTAATAGGTTAGTCCCAGAAAATGCATAAAAATGCTATGAAATGTATGTAAAACATGTAACAATTGTTATAATATCAACATGGAACATCAGAAATTATAGATACGTTTGAGACGTATCAAGCCCCCAATTCAGTTGTGGGTTATGCCTTGGATTGTTGTTGTAAAGGCTCCGGATTCCGCCTTGAAGGATTCCGATAGTGGAAGGTGAACCAATCCTTTGTGGTGCGGTTCATCGGAGAATAGGGTGAGCCTTTGTGGCGTTGAGATCGACCTTTGTGGTGCCTCACACCTCTCCAACGAGACGTACTCCCCTAAAAAGGAGGAACTCGGGAATACATCATCGTCTCCGTGTGCCTCGGTTATTGATACGTCTCAAACGTATCTATAATTTTTGATGTTCCATGCTTGTTTTATACCAATTGCTACATGTTTTGCATCTACTTTATATCACTTTTATACATTTTTTGGGACTAACCTATTAACAAGATGCCGAAGTGCCAGTTCCTGTTTTCTGCTGTTTTTGTATTCCAGAAAAACTAGTCTGGAAATATTCTCGGAATTGGACGAAACTACACGGGGTGCCTATTTTTCTAGAACACGCCTGACGGAGCGAAGGAGCAGCAGAGGAGGGCCACCAGGAGGCCACACGCACCTAGGGCGCGGGCCCCCCTTCTGCCGCGCCCTAGGGTGGTGTGGGCCCCTCGGGGGTTCGCAGCCGCCGCCCTTTCGCCTACTTATTCCCCCCGACGCGAAAACCCTAAGTACCTGAGCAAATATCCACGAAAAGATCCAGAGACGCCGTCGTCGTCAACCCTAGCTCGGGAGGGTTCAGAACCTCTTCCCGGCACCCTGCCGGAGAGGGGAATCGTCACCGGAGGCTTCTACATCGCCATGCCTGCCTCCGGAGTGATGCGTGAGTAGTTCATCTTTGGACTACGGGTCCATAGCAGTAGCTAGATGGTTGTCTCTCCACTTTGTGCCATCATGTTTAGATCTTGTGAGCTGCCCTACATGATCAAGATCATATTATTGTAATGCTACATATTGTGTTTGCTGGGATCCGATGAATATTGAATATTATGTCAAGTTGATTATCAATCTATCTTATATGTTATTTAAGATCTTGCATGCTTTCCGTTACTCGTAGATGCTTTGGCCAAGTAGATGCTTGTAACTCCAAGAGAGAGTATTTATGCTAGATAGTGGGTTCTTGTTTCCGTTTAACCTGTGACAGTGACAGAAAGTTCTAAGGTTGTGGATGTGCTGTTGCCACTAGGGATAACCTAACGATGCTATGTCCACGGGCATATGTGTTTGTTTACATTACGCACTTTACTTAATGCAATTATCCGTTGCTTGCAACTTAATACCAACGGGGGACTCGGATGACAACCCGGCGGTGGATTATTAGTCATAGATGCTGTTGGATAACGGTCTATGTATCATGTCGTAATGCCCAACTAAATATCATAGTAGTCAACATGTCATATATGCATTGTCATACGTTCACTATTCGTCAATTGCCCAGCTGTAATTTGTTCACCCAACATGTTAGTTATCTTTTTTGGAGAGACACCACTAGTGAACTGTGGACTCCGGTCCATTCTTTTACACTGATTAAACAACAACAAACTGCAAACTGTTCCTTTTTCATTCTCTGCAATTTAATACTCATTTTCCACACCATACGTTTAATCCTTTGTTTTCAGCAAGCCAGTGAGATTGACAACCTCACTGTTTCGTTGGGGCAAAGTAGTTTGATTGTGTTGTGTGCAGATTCCACGTCAACAGTCCAGACTCCCTGCAACAGCTATTTTTCTGGCGCCGTTGACAACCTTCTGAAGAGTTGCTGCTCCTACTGGTTCGATAACCTTGGTTTCTTTCTGAGGGAAAACTTGCTGCTGACTACATCATACCTTCCTCTTGGGGTCTCCCAATGAACGTGTGTTTCACGTCATCAAGCTATTTTTCTGGCGCCGTTGCCGGGGAGACAGCAGTCTTCTGCAAGGGGAGTTTCACGCTTCCAATCTCTTTACTTTGTTTTTGTCTTGTTTAGTTTATTTTATTTTATCTTGTTTGCTTTTAATTATCAAAAACACAAAAAAATTAGTTACTTGCATCTAGTTTACTTTCAAGTTATTTTCTGTACTGTTTTTATTTCTACTAAAATGAGTACTCCTGAGAACACTAAGTTGTGTGATTTCACTAGCACGAACAACAATGATTTCATATGCACACCTATTGCTCCACCTGCTGTTTCAGCAGAATTTTATGAAATTAAACCTGCACTTTTAAATCTTGTTATGAAAGAGCAATTTTCTGGTGCTAGTACAGATGATGCTGCTGTTCACCTTAATAACTTTGTTGAACTTTGTGAAATGCAAAAGCTCAAGGAAGTAGATGGTGATATTATTAAACTGAAACTTTTTCCTTTCTCCTTGAGAGGACGTGCTAAAGAATGGTTGCTATCTTTGCCTAGAAATAGTATTGATTCATGGACTAAATGCAAAGATGATTTTATTGGAAAATATTATCCTCCTGCTAAGATTATTTCTTTGAGAAGTAGCATAATGAATTTTAAGCAATTTGATAATGAACATGTCGTGGTGGGATCACGGCAGATGCCATAGGTATGGCTAAGATGGGGCCGAATGGTCGTTGGGGGAATCCGGGGAGGGTTTATGCACTCAAGAAGTGCACACGCAAGAACACGCAAGAACACGCACGAAGAACCAAGAAAGCAAGAACACAAAGCACACCACGATGTACCCTGCTTCGGGGCCCTCTTGCGGAGGTAAC
Organism: Poa pratensis; assembly: GCA_947311845.1. Lineage (NCBI taxonomy): Eukaryota > Viridiplantae > Streptophyta > Magnoliopsida > Poales > Poaceae > Poa > Poa pratensis. The sequence goes on from CAMZMU010000067.1 coordinate 27,399,755, forward strand.
ACCCCTACTGCAGCACTATCCTAGTCAGTGTATAGCTCAGAGTGACAAGTACAAGCTGCTCCTCGAGCTGTATGATGATACAATGGTGAGAACTTGAGGTAAAAGACGGAGCTAAACGGGAGGAAGAAGGCACTCCGAGGTGAATCCGAGGTGTTTCCGGGGTGTTCCGAGCTTCCTTCCTCTCTTTCTCTCTTTTTCTTCGATCCTCCCTGGCAGGAGGGGGTGAAGCCCACTATATAGGCCAGCCGGGTTACCATTGTGCCCCTCGCAGAACACTGTGGCCATGCCTCTGCAACGGTCACCACCGTACCACCGTACCTCGGTCGGGGACAAGACGTGGCTTGCCCATCTCCTGTAGCCTAACGGCAGAACTAGCATGTCCCCTCTGACCGAGACAGGACGTGGCCTGGCAGAGCTACCTCGTAGCCTTTTCCCAGACCTCGCGTGGTCAGCGGTCGGAGACGTGCAGGCCCGCCGAACCCGGAGCACGCCTCTGCCATGCTCCTTGACAGACGCTCCCGTGTCAGGCGCTCTAGTACCCGGCTGGAAGTGACAGGAGCATTGACTCCTGCCCGACCTACAGCCCACCACCTCGGTTAGCTCGGCACGGATGTGACGGGCTCCGTACCTCGGGTCTTGCGCTTAATATCTTTCACTAGGTCGGATCTTACTTCCTTCCCACAGCTTCTCCTGCACCCACAACACAAACCACCGCTCTGAGGTAGTTAGGTCGGCAGAACATAGCTCGGACAGTGAACCTCGGCCCTGGCCAACAGTATACCTCGGACCCCTCTGGGCCAAAATAGGTCGGCCTGTACTCTCCAGGTCAAGATGAAGCTCGGCACTTCCCAGGCCCAAACAGGTCAGCCCTTTCCGTACCTCGGCACAACTTCGAACACCACCTTATGCCAAGCCTTGACCCTACCCGGGGATACTCCCCCGACATTAGTCCCCGAAGCTGGTGCGGTCCTACGACCTCGGAAGGAGGGCCGTAGCAGGTTCAAAACAAGCATTACACCACCTCCTAAACCGACCTCCAACATAGTCACGCCGAGGTACCTCCCATACACCACCATCCAATCCGAGGTAGATATGCGAACTGAACTCTCCGAGCTATCTGACTCAGCACCATCTTGCCTCAAGATTTTCCGAGGTACGTGGCGAAGAATCTCTGCCCGGGCTTCGGAATCCGGACCTCTGCCAAGCAGATTCTGACCACACGCCGCCCTCGTCAGCTGGACCCACCAAACGCCACGTCGGCCTGCGGGGTCCATGTAAACCCGGTACTTTTCTTCATTAGCTGGTACAAAGGCAATGCTTTTTCTCCTAGCCGAGCTACAAATCGGCTCAACGAGGCTAGGCACCCTGTGAACTTCTGCACATCTTTCAAACACTTCGGTAACTTCATGCTCTCAATAGCTCGGATTTTGGCCGGGTTAACCTCGATACCTCGGCTAGACACCAGGAATCCGAGCAACTTTCCAGCCGGGACACCAAAGGTGCACTTGTCCGGGTTAAGCTTCAACCGATACTTTCTCAAATTCACAAATGTCTCCTCGAGATCCTCGAGGAGAGTACTTTTTCCTTAGTTTTGATGACGATATCATCGACATACACTTGCACATTTTTGCCCATCTGAGAGTGCAGGCATTTCTGCATACACCTCTGATAAGTTGCCCCGGCATTTCTCAGACCAAAACACATGACACGATAGCAATACGCCCCATACGGGGTAATAAAAGCAGTCTTTATTTGATCCTTTGGGTTCAGTGGTATCTGGTGAAAACCAGAGTACGCATCGATGAAAGATAACAGTTCACAACCAGCAGTGGAATCGATCACTGATCAATCCGAGGTAATGGAAATGGATCTTTTGGGCACGCCTTGTTGAGGTTAGTGAAGTCAATGCACATGCGCCACACCTTGACCACGGCTGGCTCGTCTTTCTTCTTTTCCACCAAGACCGGATTGGATATCCAGTCCGGATGCAGTACCTCCATTATGAACCCGGCTGCAAGCAACTTAGCCAGCTCGTCCAGCACCACTTGTCTCCGGTCGTCTGAGAGACGACGGGTCGGTTGCCTCACCGGTTTCACCTCTGGCCTAACAAATAAAGAGTGCTCTGCCAACTCCCTCGGAACACCTGGCAGGTCCTTAGCCGACCATGCAAAGATATCCCGATTCTCACGGAGGAAGTGACAGAGCTCGCCTTCCTATTTCTCGCCTAGCCCGGTCCCAATGATGGCCACATGCTCTGGGTGCTCCGGGTCAATGGGGATCTTCTTGGTCTCCTTGGGTACCTCGAACGCCGCAGTTGAGTCCGGGCTCATCAGTCCGGACAGGCCGAGCTGTGTTGACTGCGCCATTGCCACCACTTGATGCAGCTTCTTCTTCTCGGCTGCGATCACCAAAGACTCGGCCAGGTTAGATCCCGCCGAGGCACACTGAATGCTCGCTTGTAGTCACCCGAGATGGATATGATCCCATTAGGCCCTGGCATTTTCATCTTCAGGTATGCAACATGGGTGGAAATCATGAACTTGGCCAGAGCCGGCCTTCCAAGCAGTGCATGGTATGCACTCTCCAAGTCCACCACCTCGAACTCGATACTCTCAACTCGGCAATTTTCCTTGGTTCCAAATGCTACATCCACCCATATCTTGCCCATGGGTGCACAGGAAACGCCGGGCACAATCCCATGAAAAGTACAACTGCTTGGCATCAACTGATTAGGCGAGATGCCCAATTTCACCATTGTGTCTCGGTACATGATGTTGATGGCACTGCCATTGTCCACCAGAACTCGGGTGAACCTCACATTGTTGGTAGGCCCACACAACGTTGGATCTACCACCAGGGCATACTTTCCAGGGCTCGGCATGATCCGAGGTGTGTCCTTTCTGCTCCAAGTGATCTCCTGCTCAGACCAGTTCATATAGGTCGGCACCACCGGCATTACTGCATTCACCTCCATGGCACGCCTCTGCACGCTCTTCTTGTCAGTTGGCTCGGTCACAAAGACCACATAGCTCGCATGAACCTCTCTATAGTCATTTCCGGGGTATTCATACTGCTGACTTGGTCCGGCACCATTGTTGTTGTTATTACCTCGGACATTCACAACATTCACGGGTCTTGCTGCTGCAGGCCTCGGAAGAGGTGCAGTGGTTATCGGGGTAACATTTGCTCCGGACAGATTAGGGTGGGACCTCGGCTGAAATCTCTGAGGTGGTGGTCCTGTTCTGATTCCTCCGGCCCTTGCCCCTCTTCTCTGATTCTGCGGTTCCAGCTGCACTGCCGGGTTGAATGGTTGGCTGGCTTGCGCGGGTCGGTCGTATGGTAACAGCACGGACCATCTATCATTGATTCATAGGTCATGGGTGGCTCCGGGTTCGGACTAAATGCCGGACCATTGATTTTTGGCCTCTGGACACCTCCAGCTCCGGGCTGATCCGGGTTCACCGCTGCAACTTGGTTGGAGGTATGGATAGTCCGGCTCCCTCCTCTTCTGTCCGAACTCCTGACGGTCATTACACCTTGGTCCGAGCCGGTTGTTTATTGGCTCCCTCCTTCTGTTACGTGCTCCTGCCTCTGCTGCTGGCTGCATCGGATCACCCAGGCATAAGAATCTGCAACCCGGATTGTTTCTGCTAGGGATCTCGGCATATCTCTCTGGAGCCTCTGCCACAGCATGCTGCCATGTCGACAACCATCTGCAAACCAGGAAATGGCCTGTGCCTCTACCACTCCTTCACAGGAATTCCGAACATTGCTCCACCGAGTTAAGAATTCTCGGTCAGTTTCATGATCATCTTGCTTACATGCCGCCAGGAGCTGAGGTCGGTTTGGCCTCTTGTATGTACTAGCAAAGTTGCTGTTAAACGCCAGCTCCAAGTCTATCCAGGAGTTGATACTATACTCCGGCAAATTATTCAGCCAGATCCGAGCTGGACCTTCCAACATGTGCGGGAGATACCGGACCGCCCATCGGCGATTGCCCCCCGCAATGTGCACCGAGGATACATAATCTGTCAGCCAATCTTGTGGCTTGGTGCTCCCATTGTATGGCTTGGTGTTCCGACCTAACTGGAACTGAGATACTGGTGGTGGTGGCTCCTTCATGATCCGAGGTCCAAAACACGCCGGACCAGGAGGGCCTTCCTCCTCCAGTTGCTCAGACAAGTAGATTCTATCCAGCTTGTTACGGACATCGCCTGGAGCTAACATCCGACCTCCTATCCGAGGTCCCAACGCCCCATCCACTCTGTGGTATCCAGCTCGTGCCATGGCCGAGTCTCCATCATCATATCGGTCATCGCCTTGACCGACGTTCTGAGGTTGCTGAACATACTCCGGCTCTCGCTGATATTGCCCCTGCTGCCGAGGTTGTTGCTGATACCTCGGGGGCGGAGGTGGTTTACCTCGGCCAGCCGATGCTGCTTGACCGCCGTTCTGATTTCCCTGACCGGAGTTACCCTTAGCCGGCTCGCATTGCCTGGGCCGGGGTTTCCCTTAGCTCGGCTAGCATTGCCCTGGCCCACCTTCTGCTTTGCTGCTAGGACTGGATCATACATCTGCAGCTGCTGGTTCTGACCCGAGGTGACACTCCGGGCTCGATCGGCTCCTCCGACGAGTGGAGACGAGGCTTGCCCCTTGGACACCTGACTGACTGGCCTAGCTGAATAAACCATCTCTGAATCACCAGCCCCGGCATTGCTCTGCGGAGAGCCTCATTCTGCTGGTTAGCCACATATACTAACTCATTGACTCGCTTCTGCTGCGCACGCCATGCATCTCCAGATAATCCGGATAGCTCGGCCCTGCCTGCCTCGGCAGCTCTGAGGTTCTTAGCAGGGGAACTATACACCGGCCTTCCAGTTGACACGCGACTCCCACTCCTAGCCGAGGTGGTAGGTCGAGCCTCCCTGTTTATCTCATCATTGAGCCCCTTGCCTCTCTGCCGCACCTCGGCTCCCCTATGTGTATCAACCGCTACCGGGGTGAAGCCATTCGCTGCATTGTACTCGCGCAGATCTCTATTGAACTCATCTCTAGCTGTTATCATTGCTACAGCCTCCTTCTGCAACAGGACACGCTTTGCCTCTAGGTCGGCCACAGTCACTACTATGTCCACTCCTGGATTTACTGGGTCTGCCAGTGTATCCACTATCTCTACCAGGGTCGCACCTCGGCCCGCAGCTCTGGGGTGCCAGGCAAGTCCTTCTCTAGCCTGGGCTTTGCAGATCTCACCTTAGCAACCTCGGCTGCCTTGGACTGGCTGGCATCTACTTTGCCAGCGGCGTCAACCGGACCTGTCACCATCACCTCTACGCAGCTCTCGGGGCGAGTGATACGCCGACCTAAAGCCGCGAGGAGAGGAGTTTCGTCGTCCACGAGCACCTGCTCCGGGTACCCGCGAACAACCTCGACAGCAACGTACGTGACGAAGCTGCCGAGCATCATGGTGAAGCCGTGCTCGGGGAAGGGCTTGCCGGCGAAACACCCCGCGTTGTCGCTGATGAAGGTGAACTCTCCGATCTTGGCGACAAGCCCGGAAAGAACACGCTCGCCTGAGCCCGTCCGGATGAAAACTCCCTCCAACGCCTCAATCTGCCCCACGGTGGGCGCCAACTGTCGTGGTGGGATCACGGCAGATGCCATAGGTATGGCTAAGATGGGGCCGAATGGTCGTTGGGGGAATCCGGGGAGGGTTTATGCACTCAAGAAGTGCACACGCAAGAACACGCAAGAACACGAACGAAGAACCAAGAAAGCAAGAACACAAAGCACACCACGATGTACCCTGCTTCGGGGCCCTCTTGCGGAGGTAACACCCCTACTGCAGCACTATCCTAGTCAGTGTATAGCTCAAAGTGACAAGTACAAGCTGCTCCTCGAGCTGTATGATGATACAATGGTGAGAACTTGAGGTAAAAGATGGAGCTAACGGAGGAAGAAGGCACTCCGAGCTGAATCCGAGGTGTTTCCGGGTGTTCCGAGCTTCCTTCCTCTCTTTCTCTCTTTTTCTTCGATCCTCCTGCAGGAGGGGGTGAAGCCCACTATATAGGCCAGCCGGGTTACCATTGTGCCCCTCGCAGAACACTGTTGCCATGCCTCTGCAACGGTCACCACCGTACCACCGTACCTCGGTCGGGGACAAGACGTGGCTTGCCCATCTCCTGTAGCCTAACGGCAGAACTAGCATGTCCCCTCTGACCGAGACAGGACGTGGCCTGGCAGAGCTACCTCGTAGCCTTTTCCCAGACCTCGCGTGGTCAGCGGTCGGAGACGTGCAGGCCCGCCGAACCCGGAGCACGCCTCTGCCATGCTCCTTGACAGACGCTCCCGTGTCAGGCGCTCTAGTACCCGGCTGGAAGTGACAGGAGCATTGACTCCTGCCCGACCTACAGCCCATCACCTCGGTTAGCTCGGCACGGATGTGACGGGCTCCGTACCTCGGGTCTTGCGCTTAATATCTTTTACTAGGTCGGATCTTACTTCCTTCCCACAGCTTCTCCTGCACCCACAACACAAACCACCGCACTGAGGTAGTTAGGTCGGCAGAACATAGCTCGGACAGTGAACCTCGGCCCTGGCCAACAGTATACCTCGGACCCCTCTGGGCCAAAATAGGTCGGCCTGTATTCTCCAGGTCAAGATGAAGCTCGGACCTTCCCAGGCCCAAACAGGTCGGCCCTTTCCGTACCTCGGCACAACTTCGAACACCACCTTATGCCAAGCCTTGACCCTACCCGGGGATACTCCCCCGACATTAGTCCCCGAAGCTGGTGCGGTCCTACGACCTCGGAAGGAGGGCCGTAGCAGGTTCAAAACAAGCATTACACCACCTCCTAAACCGACCTCCAACATAGTCACGCCGAGGTACCTCCCATACACCACCATCCAATCCGAGGTAGATATGCGAACTGAACTCTCCGAGCTATCTGACTCAGCACCATCTTGCCTCAAGATTTTCCGAGGTACGTGGCGAAGAATCTCTGCCCGGGCTTCGGAATCCGGACCTCTGCCAAGCAGATTCTGACCACACGCCGCCCTCGTCAGCCGGACCCACCGAACAGCGCACCTGCGCACTCAAGTACTTGACCGCCCACGACCCCTCGATTCTTGTGCTGACCAGCGCAGGAAATCCGGGGTGGGCGGTTGCCACTCTGCGGCCCACGATGTGGCCGATCGTGCGGCCGCAGACCGCGTAACCGTGCGCCCACTCGCACACGATCCCGCGCCTCCCGATAACCGCGCGGTAGTGGTGCAGTTAATGCGGGCAGTTACCGCGCGCGGCTATAAGTAGGGCCCCACGGGTAACTTCGCCATCTTCTTCCTCCTTCACTCGCCCTCTCGCCTCCATCGCCACCAGTGCCGCCGCTTCCGGTTGAGAAGAAACACGTTCCCGCCGCCGCCGACGAGCAGCTCCTTCGTCGCCGCTGCGACCGCGTCACCGGCGCCGCCCTTCAGCACCTCGTTTTCACGGTATGTACTCCCTTTCTTGATACCCTAGGCATTGCCCTAGGTTTCTTCCTCTTTGCGCTTGGTTCTTCATATGTTCTTGAATAAAACTCTATTTACCTCCTCCGGTAGATCTTACTTGCATACTTTTTTGGGTAGTAGTGAGTTTCATACCTCGGATAGATGCTCGCCTAGCATAGATATGCCTCTATATACAAGATAGCCGTCCAACTCCTCCTGAGTTAGCCAGATATAGCCTTAGATTCCAGATTTACTTTTTCCTTTGCTAAACTTCTGTGCATTCTTCTGCAGATTGATTCTGCCGAGATGTCTCCTCCTGAGACTTCGGAACAAACCGAGGTTCCAGACCTCGAACTGGAGGTCGGAGAACGAGCCGGCTGGGAAGGTTCGGATGTAACTCCGGATGAAATCCAGTGGCTCAGGGCGACTCGGCGGATTCCCGCCGGGGTAGAGTGTCGCCTGCCAGAGGGCGAACTCGAGCCTCAAGTCAAGGAAGGGGAACGGGTGGTCTTCGTCGCGCACTTCCAGCGCGGCTTCGGACTGCCCGTAGTGATTTCTTCCGGAGCTTCCTCGACAAGTTCGACTCCAGGTTCATCACCTCCCCGCCAACGCCATCACCACTCTCTCCTGCATCGTTTCCTTCTCTGAGGGATACCTCGGCCTCAAAGCCACGGTAGACCTCTTTTCTCGCTACTTCCAACTTAAGCGGCAAGTGATCCCGGATCCGAAAAACAAGGATCTGCCCAAGCTACTAACCGCCTGCGGAGCAGCCATCGTAGCTCCTCGCCGAAACTCCATCTTCCCACGTATCGCTACTCCGGACACCGTTCGCAAGTGGCTCCGGACGTGGTTTTACGTGAAGAACTCCGGCGAAGAGGACTTCCTCAATCTGCCGGCGTTTAACCTCAGCCCTCCTACAGAACCGCTCAACTGGGACTACACTCCCCCTCTCACCAGCGAAATCAAGTCCATCCATGGGTATGTTGCGAAATGGCAGGACCCGGAGGACCCTGCGAACGACGGGAAAGTCCTGACGGCTGACGATCTGGCCTGCACATTCGTGAAGCGCAGGGTCTCCCCTCTCCAGGCGAGGACTCACAAGATCTGCCACATGAGCGGTCTTTATGATCCACCCGCCATACGCACGTTGCACTGGACAACGCCGCGGTAGCTCGGCGAGTCCGAGCTATCACCAAGTCCAAGATCCTGACGCTTGGACATGGGGAAGGGAACCCCACTACAGGACCAAGCCACCAAAACAGGTACGCTGTTCCGACGTTTTCTTCGGTACTCCTTTACCACCGAGGTCTTGCTACCGACGTTCATCTTGACCATTTTCTTCCTAACTCCTTTTCATATGTCTGCCATATAGCTGTTCTCCCGCCAGACCGCCGAGGATGGAGTCCATCCTGCGGACCACTTCGGCAAGGATCTTCCTGTCGAGGACCCACCATCCAACGAGGACCCTGACAACGAGGATTACATGCCCATTGCCTCGGCCCGCGTCACCACCGCGGGTAAGCCTCAAGCACAAGCTTCAGTTCAAGAGATTTCGGATGACGAGGAGGGATTTCTCGTCATGGAACCAATAAACGCGGTACCTATCTCCTGCCTTCCTCACCTTCCGAACTTTACTCCAGCAACCAGCCGGAAACGCGCTGGTGCCGCAACTTCGGCCGCCGAACCATCCGCCACTGGAGCCTCCGGACCCACTGCGGCTCCGGTCAAGAGACGTCGGCTGAAGAAGTCCGGAAATCCTCCTCATGCCCGAGGGGGCAAGAGTTTCCTACTTCGGATGGGTAATGCTTTGCTTCTATAGCCAACAAGTTTGTTGCTTAAACTTATTACCTCGGTACTAACACTTGACCATCTTCCCTTCGTTGCAGTGACCCCATAGAGTGGATCAGGAGGTATCCTCCATGACTGCACCCGTTGGTGCCTCTGAAGCCACGACCACCCCGACGAACTCTCGCCCCGTATCTCCTCCACCGAGGTCTGGCCCGGCCTTGGAGAAATCTGCCCCCACCCGAGGTCAGAGTTCTCCGCGTCCTCAAACGGATGCGGGGACCAATCGCGCCAGAACTCCGGCTACCGCCTTGCCGGAGCCTCGACTCTCCCCCCGCAGCCAGACTGCCCGCAACCAACAACAGCAACAGCAGAAGCTCAGCAGAAGCAACAGCCCAAGCAGCCCAAGCAGCAGCCCCAAAAACCAGTTCGCCAGACTACCTTGCCGTTGGAGAAAGGCAAGGAGAAAGAGAAAGAGACGGTGAAGTCTAAGGTCACCCCCAAACCAACATCTGGGTCTGGCACCCTGACTATCTCTTCTCCTTCAAGGATGCAACCGAGGTCTCCTCCCCGGTGACACGCCGAATTCCTCCATTGCCGCACCCGTTGATGAGACTGCTCCGGCCGACGAATATGCTCGGAGGACATCTCTTATACTGGATAACCGGCCTGCTTCAAGCTCCGAGGCTGCTTGGCCTTGGAGGCCTCGGTTAGGGGCATCGAGCAGGGCGGACCGTGGGGATATCCTCCTCTGCGCACTGACAGTGACCAGAGCCTCGGCTCCTTGGAACACTACAATGCAGACTGGAATTCTGCAGACGAGGTCTCCTCGGCCTCCCTAGCTGCTCCGGTGGTGAGCATCCTGCGGGAAACAGCGCCTGCGGCCGAAGCGTCACGACCTACAAGTCGCTGCCCTGCGTGCTGCTCAAAACATCGACGTAAGTCCTATTCTCTTTACTTTCATGCAGTATCTCATCTAATATCCACCATTCCCAGTCCCCGAGATTCGAGGTAAACTATTGACGCTCCGCCGGAGTTAAAATTGTTTGGCTTGAATCTCAACTTTCAATTTTCATCCGACGTATCCAAACCATTTTACCTTACTTTAGCATGCACCTCGGGTACGAGTCCCCGAGACTCCTGTCGAGGCATACCCCGGCAACATTTTCCCAATGATTTGACTCCGAGTCCCCGAGACTCTTGTCGAGGTATAGCCTTTCTAACCGAGCTATGTTTTTCTTCCTTGCAGAATACTATGAACGTCCGCACGGACATCTTCATACCCTCTGTTTGACCACAAGAAACTCCACGACGAGCACAAGGCCGTCCTTGCAGAAAAGAACTCTTTGGACGAAAGCTCCAACAAGAGAAAGCCGAAGTAGCTCGTCTGGTAAAGGAACTGAAGCGCATCACTGAGCTGCGGACGTCGGAAAAAGAGCAGCTGCAGGCGGAAAAGGCCAGTGTTGTTGAAACAGAGAAGAAACTTCGGGAGGATGCCGCCAAGGAACATGAGAATGCGCTCCAGTTAGCCGAGGCCCGCGCCACCTCGGCCACCGAGGCTTATGAAGCCCTTCAAGCTTCGGTTAACCAGCTCCTCCCGACGCTGGAACGCATCAACAAGAAATGGACGGTAAGCTTCTTGCCCCCCTTATCCTTGCTTTGTCCTCAACAGTACTGGCTCTTTGCCGAACTGTTTCTTTCATTATTAACAGGCTATCCTTCTGCAGAGCACTTCACCTACACCCAAATTCGGCTCGCAATATCACTGATCAGCACAGGAAGAGGCGTACGAGACGAACCCCGCCTGGACCATTGAGGACCACATCGTGGCCATCAAAGCTCGGATCCATCCCTTGAAAACCATTGGGTCCGAACTCCTCGATGCAGGTGTGTCTGCTTTCCGAGCCTTGTGGCCTCTTGCCGATGCTCCCAATACTACGCCTGAGCTCGCCGCCAAGCTTCGTGAAGCCGAACAAAGACTTCGAGAGTGGCGCTCATCTCGGCTCGCGCTGGAGCTGATGCCGCTCTCAAATTCATCATGACTTGGTGCGAGAAGCTCGACCTCGAAAAGATGGACACTCTTCGCCGCCCTGGTCCACGGACCCAATTCTCATCCAGCGGCGCGAAAAGATGGCTGCCTTCTTCGCTGGATATGCCAACACCAAGAACTTGAGCGGGAGACACCTACTCCGACGCCGAAGATGACGAGCCAGAAGAGGATGAATACGAAACAGAATCCGACGTCGAAGCCGAGCAAGGTGACGATGGTGACACCCGCGAAGCAGAAACCGAGGCTTCTCCACAACCTGGTGCCGAGGTTACTGCCGACGTTGCCAGCACCTCCCAGGCTACCTCGGCTCCGGACGAAATCCCTGCTGCATCGGCTGCTGCCGACGTAATTCCTGATGCCTCGACCTGAACTTATGCTTGGCCAAAAAACTTCATTAAATCCCCGGTATGCCGGGACGCAGATGTAATCAAACTTAAGTAGTTCCTTTTGCTACCTCTGTTACTATCATGCTTATCGAACCATGCTTTTCTAAGCTTTACGTCGAATCCTTTTGAATGATTGCTCGAGTTTACTTTCGTGTTTACTATGTTTGGCATTCTTTGCTCTTGACTACCTTTTAGGCAGATGCCAGTCGAGTCACAAGATTGTTGTTCATAGCATACAGTACTTGGTAAATTCCGAGGTATGTTTCAAAGTCATCCGACATAAACGAAAGGTAAAGACAGGGGTTAGTAAACGACACATGCCGAACTATATTTTGGACCGAGTCCCCGAGTTCATTTTCATGTCTCCCACGTTTTTTCCTCTTTGCTCTTGACTACCTTTTAGGCAGATGCCAGTCGAGTCACAAGATTAGTTTCATAGCACACATTACTTGAAGTTTGAGACGAGGTTCAAAATAGTTCGGCATATGAACGAAACTGACAAACAGAGATAAAACATAAGCACAAGAGCGAGGCAGTCCCCGAGCTTTAACCTCGGAGTGCCGACATTTTTATTAAGGATTAACCGAGGTACATACATTGCGCCTTTCATGAGTAGAAAGGTCGGAGTAGAGCTACGTTCCATGGTCGCCTGACCTCTGACCCGGGGTTGTCCAGCCCATCTTCCCTTGGTTCCTGCGCATCTATAAGATAGTAGGAATCATTGAGCAGAGCTCGGCTCACAACGAACGGTCCCTCCCACGGAGGTGACAACTTGTGCCGACCTTTCTT